>CAJQZJ010034249.1:173012-185911 GCA_907164525.1 Lophiomys imhausi
TTTTTTTTTTTTTTTTTTTTTTTTGGTTTTTCAAGACAGGGTTTCTCTGAATATCTCTGGCTGTCCTGGACTCGCTTTGTAGACCAGGCTGGCCTCGAACTCACAAAGATCCGCCTGCCTCTGCCTCCCAAGTGCTGGGATTAAAGGCATGCGCCACCACCGCCCGGCTCTATCTCTTGAGATTTTTTAAGATCACCTATCTTTGTATATTTGGAGAAGCAAGTGTTGCATGTCTCCCAGCAACTCTACTTCTGATTAACTTAGAAAACATCTGTGATACACTACACTAGTAACTAAACCTTGTTTAACAAGACAATTTAACCACTTGTAACCAATCTCCATAAATAACAACAAACATCTATAATACATGAAATGATTTAAAAAATCCCCAAAAAACAAAAAACAACAAACCAAAACAAAACAAAACAAAATTCATGTCACTTTCTGGGAATGGGACTTTTCTCTCTTAAAATTGCTTCCTGCTGATTTGAGATATAGGAAACCTCTTTGGGGGCTCACATAGGAATGGAAAAATGGTAAAGCAAGTTAATAGTAACACTTGATTTCCTGTCTTTTTGTGCTTAGCAATTTAAATATCCTAAGGATTATAATCAGAAGCTTAAGTTTGGGTGGGAAAGTTCAGGGCTTTACTAAAGTTCTGGCTGAAACAGTCTGTGGGGCTGAACCATCTTAGCCATTTTGAAGTTGTTCTGGATATAGATTTTTGAAGAAACAACTATTGAGGCAGTCTGTGAGGCTGGGTCATCTGGATTACTTGTCCTCTTTGGTGTCTGATCCCTTTTCTTCAGAAGTTTCAGTTGTCCAGTTTTCTCTGAACAAATTAGATGGATGATTTAATTTCCTGGAAAGATAAGAACAGAACCCTTTCCTAATCCTAACTCTGGGGTGGTACTCTTTGGCAGGTAATATCTTTCCTAGAGCAAATTGGATTTTTTGAAAATCTAAGACGTATTATCTTTCAACTGAGATTAAAAAAAATTCTTTTGATATTTTGGAACTAAACATACATTGAAGTGAATATATTTTGAGATCACAAAGGACAATTCACTTTAAATTTCAGCAAGTGGCTTTTAAACTTAAATCATTGTAAATACTATGTGACTGTCTCTGCCTCCCAAGTGCTGGGATCAAAGGTGTGAGCCACCACACCTGGATCTAAGTTTTTTTCTATATGGAACTTGCTGTGTGGCTGGCCTTGAACTCAGAGATCTTTATGCTTCTGTTTCCAGTGTGTTGGGATTAAAGGTGTATGTCTCTTAAATTCTTGTATTAAAGTGGGAACCATCACTACCCTGTACATTGTAACTCTAGATTTTAGAAGACAACTAACTCTATAGTGATCCACCTGTCTCTTCTGGGAATAAAGGCATGGGCTAACACTGCCCTGCTCACATATTTTATATTAGCTTGAAATTACTTCAATACGTATAGATTTAGAAATCTAGTATGAATGGTAGTGACCCTTAATTTACTTACAGCATTTAAAATCTCTAAATTGCATCTTTAATAGCAAAGAAGAAAACTTACAAGCTAATATCCAAGAGGCTGTGAGCTATGTGGCAATCTACAATCTAACATTCTAAGACCATTTTTCATTTTCATGTCATTAAGGTGTTGGGGTAGTGTTAAGCATTCTAAATGTTAATTAATTGGTCCTGTTTGCTATCTGTAACTTATATTGACTCTGATTGGTTAAATTAAATGATCAGGCCTGAGACTGGGCAAAGACAGAGAAAGGTGGGACTTCCTGAGATCAGAACAGGAAGCCTGTGCTTTCGACAGAGGATTCAAGCATTCCAGCCAGCAGCGGGAAGAAGGATTTCCAGCCAGGAGCAGCAGGAAGGAGGATGCATGCCATGGGTTAGAAAAAAGAACCTCACTCCACATGGCCAGGAACATCGGCATATCGTGGAGAATGGCAGTCCAAAGGGACGTATGTATATATGGGGTCATATTTGGGTAATAGAATTAAGAGCTAGCTTAGATGGGCTAAGATTGCACAACTCAGGCCAAGGCTTGTTAAAATCCATGTGGTGTCTGTGTGTATTCATTTATACTGCCTGGGCTCAAAGGGAGTCTGGGAATCCAACAGCCCGGGACTGCTTGGACTGAGGGCCTATAAGCCACCACAGTCTTTTCCCCAATAATTAAACACACCAAGACCTTTTAATATGTTAACGCTTAGCCCTTAGCTGGGCAGACTCTCAATTAGCTACTCTAAGTTAACCCAGATTGGATCACCTAATTCCAAACCACCATGTGCCTGCGATACCTTCCAGCAATTCTCCAGTCGTCTGTCTCCTTCTGTGTCTCCCTGCAGAAAGAGAGTGTCTGTGTGTGCCCAGGGTTCCTGTGCTGATCTGAGGAAGTCCTTCCTTCCTATACTCTTTCTGCCCAGCTAATTGGCCATAAGCAACTTTTATTAACCAATCAAGAGAATGCCTCAAAAGGGGTGGTAACCAGATCTCAGAATTGAATTCAATGTATCAGAAACAATATTAGACCTTCCCTCAACAGTAAGGCAAGTATGCTTTTGGTAAATTATCATTTGAAAATATTATTATTTTTTAGTTTTATTATGTGTTTATGCTTACTTAACCTCTTTAAAAATTAATTTATTTTTTCAAGTTATATCTTGACTAAAGTCCCCTCCCTCCCTCCCTCCTTCAATCCCTTTTCCTCAACTCCCTCCTCTCCTTCTCCCAGGATGAAGGGATCCCCTATATATTAAACCACCTCAGTTCATCAGTCACGTGAGGACTAAGAGCTTCCTCTTGTACTCCAGCTTGATATGGCAGCCCAAATAGAGTAAGGTGTTCACTAACATGCAATAGGGCCCATGACACTCTTGCTGGGTGAAGTGTTTCATAGGATAGTTTATGCTAAGACCCTGTCTGTTTGGGTCTGTGTGTTGTAGGATGGTTGTCCTGTGGTATATGGTTAATATCCATTTATAAGGAAGTATATACCATATGCATCTTTCTGGTTCTGAGTTAGCTCATTTAGGATGATCTTTTCTAGTTCCATCTATTTGGTTGCAAATTGCATGATTTCCTTGTTTCTGATAGCTGTATAGTATCCCATTGTATAAACGTACCACATTTTTTTTTAATCCATTGTTTGGTTGAAGGACATCTGGGTTGTTTCCAGTTTCTGGCTATTACAAATAAAGCTGGTATGAACATTGTTGAGGCAATGTCTTTTTGGATTTGTGGAGAATCATTTGGATATATGTCAAGGAGTGGTATGATTGGGTCTTGAGGTAGAACTATTCCCAATTTTCTAAGACAATTGCTATATTGATATCACAAGTGTCTGTACAAGTTTACATGTCCACCAACAATGGAGGAGTGGTTCCCTTTCTCCATATCCTCACCAGCATGTGCTATCTATTGAGTTTTTGATAGTAGCCATTCTGATGGTTGTGAAATGGTATCGACTGGTCTATTTCTATGCAGTTTCATACTGTTTTTATTACTATTGCTCTGTAGTGTACCTTGAAATCAGGGATAGTGATACTTCCATATGTTCTTTTATTGTACAGGATTGATTTAGCTATTCTGGATTTTTTGTTTTTCCATACAAAATTGAGAATTGTTCTTTCAAGAACTGTAAAGAATTGTGTTGGTCTTATGATAAGAATTCCATATTGAATTGAATTTGTATATTACTTTTGGTAGGATGGCTATTTTATTATGTTGATCCTACCTATGCACAAACATGGGAAAATTTTCCATCTTCTGATATCTCCTTCAATTTCTTTTTCAGGGACTTAAAGTTCTTGTCATACACGTCCTTCACTTGCAAGTTTATATTATTTGTGGCTATTATGAAGGGTATTATTTCCCTAATTTCTTTCTCAGCCAATTTATCTGTTGTATAAAGAAGAGCTATGATTTTTAGAATTAATTTTGTATCTAGCTACCTTGCTGAAGAAAATTTTCAGCTTTAGGAGTTCTCTGGTGTGATTTTTGGGGTCATTATGTATTCTATCATATCATCTGTGAATAAATTTGACTTCTTACTTTTCAATTTGTATCCTCTTAGTCTCCTTTACTAGTCATTGCTTTAGCTAGAACCTCAAGTACTATGTTGAGGAGATATGGAGAGAGTGGGCAGCCTTGGCTTGTCCCTGATTTTAGTGGAAAAGTTTTAAGATTCCATTTAATTTGATGTTGGCCATTGCCTTGCTGTATATTGCCTTTATTATGTTTACTTTCATTGATTCTTATTATGTTTAGGTTTGGTACTTGTATGCCTGATTTCTCTCTTGTCTTTTAACAAGAAAGTGTTTTGGACTTTATAAAATGCTTTTCCAATATCCAATGAGATGATCATGTGTGTTTTTTTCTTTCAGCTTGTTGATATTATGAATTACATTGATGGATTTTTGTATATTGAACCACTGCATCCCTGGGATAAAGCCTACTTGATCACGGTGTATGATACTTTTGATGTATTCTTGGATTTAGTTTGCAAGTATTTTATTGAGTATTTTTCCATCCATGTAGGGAAATTGGTCTGAAATTCTCTTTCTTTGTTGGGTCTTTGTGTGATTTAGGCATCAGGGTGACTGTGGCCTAATAGAATGAGTTTGGCAGTGTTCCCTCTGTTTCTATTTCATGGAAGAATTTAAAGAGTATTGGTATTAGTTCTTCTTTGAATGTCTGGTAGAATTCTGTGCTGAAACCATCTGGCCCTAGGCTTTTTTGGTTAGAAGAATTTTAATGACTATTTCTATTTCCTTCATCATTATAGGACTGTTTAATTTGTTTACCTGATCCTGTCTCAGCCTTGGTACATGGAATCTACCAAGAAAATTTTCCATTTCGCTTAGGTTTTTCAATTTTTTGGAATACAGGTTTTTGAAGTAAGACCTAATGATTTCTTCAGTGTCTGTTCTTATTTCCCTCTTTTCATTCCTGATTTTGTTGATTTGGATATTTACTCTCTGCCTTTTGGTTAGTTTGACTAAGAGTTTGTGTATTTTGTTTATTTTCTCAAAGAACCACTCTTGGTTTCATTGATTCTTTCTATTGTTCTCTTTGTTTCTAATAGATTGATTTCAACCCTGAGTTTATTTCCTGCCATCTACCCTTCTTGGATGTTTTTGTTCTTTTTTTTTTTTCTAGAGCTTTCAGATGTGCATTTAGGTCACTAGTATGTGAACTCTCCAATTTCTTTTTGAAAACACTTAGTGCTATGAACTTTACTCTTAGCACTGCTTTCATTCTATCCTATAAATTTGGGTATGTTGCACTTTTCAGGAATTTTTTGGATTTTAGTTTTTCTTTGACAGGTGTATCTATTTCTTCAATTTTATCTTTTACTCCTGAGATTCTTTCTTCCATCTCTTGTACTCTGTTGGCGATGCTTGTGTCTGTGTTTCTTGTCTTTTTCCAAGATTTTCCATTGCCATGGATGTCTCAACTTGTGCTTTCTTTATTATTTCAACTTCCCTTTTCAGGTCTTGAATCATTTTATTCTTTTCCTTTTCTTATTTAACTATAACTTGCATTTCTTATGTTTTTTTATTCATTTCTACAAACTGTTTTGCTGTATTTACTTGTTCCCGAAGGGATTTGTTTTCCTCCCTTAATCCCTCTATTATTTTCATAAGCATAGGACTTAGGTCATTTTCTTGTATTTCAGTTGAGTTAGGATTTCCAGGGATTTCTGTAGCATTATAACTAGGTTCTGGAGATGCCATATCACTTTTTATTTATTTTTTTTAAATAGTGATCTTACACTTTAGGCATCCTTTTGTTCCAGGTGTTATCTGTCTGTTCCTTGTGCCCACTGGCCTTTGTGTACTGGGAGGACCCCTGTTTCAAAGGCTGATTGGTTTTATGAACACGATGCCTACCTCTGGATGGTGGGTATGTCCCTGTGATAGAGACTGTATGGCCGTGAGAGCTGGCCGGGCTCCCCAGAAAGGCAGATTCAGCTGGATCTGTGAGTGACTGGGGCCTGGGTTCTCTCTTCACCAACACTGTTGTTTTGGGCTCAATAGTTTGGCAGCTGAATCATTCAGCAGTTATTGAATTCCACGGGAACAGTGGTCTGAGATCATACATTGTTCAGGCTTGCAGCTCCCCCCAGGCCAGAGTCAATGGTCCAGTGGCTGGCTATTTCAGGAGCTAGGGTGCTCAGGTGGGTGACCAGTCCTAGATTTCATGTGGGAAACTCTGATGCAAGCTGTTTTTGTAGTCTGCATGGCTCCAGATGGTTCCACTGTGACAGGATTTGGCACGCTGGTTGCCGCCATGTTGGGGAAGCCCAGCGTAAGAGATTCTTCTTGACCTGTGCAGCACTCAAGTGGTCTGGTTGTTCCTCTGATCCTCCCGTGAAGTCAGGCAGGTCCTCAATGGAGACTGAAACTCCAGAATTCTGACAGGGCTGCTGACCTGTGCCTGGAATGGGCTGAAACCCCATGTGTCTTGTTGGGGAGATCCTTTCCAGATGAATGCCATAGCCATCTGTTCCTGGTTGCTGATTGTGCTGTTTTGGTTGGTGACCTGCCTGAACATTATCCGTGGAAATCAGATGTATTCTGAGTTTCATGGTCAGCTGTGGGCCCTCGTGTTCTCTCCACAGTGTCTAATCTCAGCCCCTCACCACTAAGATATCATGCTCACAGGATGGCATCATCTTGGAAACCTCCAAGATGTTTATAGCTCTAATTTTTGAACCAAAGCATATTGGCTTTGAATTGCTTTACTTATATTTTCTGACTTATAACCTGCCATTCTTGATTTATTTGCATCAGTATAAAATGTAGGAGGTTCAGAAATTGGTGTCCCTTTTACTATATTGGAGAGAAGTCAATTAATTCTTCTTATGAACTGGAATCACTTGCTTTTGGGATATTTGTTGTTATTTTTCTCCCAAATAATTGCTACAAGATTATTGGGGTTTATCTGGTGCTACTATGTATTCAAATGTTAATTGCTTGCTCCAGTCTTCCTTACTGTTCAAGGAAATAACTTATGTATCCAAAAACATTATGTAAGCCTTGCCTCCCACATTATCCCTAATTGCCTAATAAAGTTGCTTATGGCCCAAACTGGGCAGTGGTAAGGATCCAGGGCTTTTGGGGGAGGAGAAGGACCAGGGACAGAAAGGAGGAAGGAAGGGGCACTGTGGGTTACCATGGACAAGAAACAATCTGGCTAAGATCAGTCTGCTCTTAATACCAGACTAAATGGAACAGATGAGAGTACTCTGGGGTTTTACCTGGGGAAACAGACAAGATAGCTTAGAGGATTAAGATTTTCCCAGCCCCAGTGCATTAAGACTTACCAAATGTCCATCAGGTATCAGTGTGAGTATTTAAAATATCGCTGGTTAAGGAACTACCACCGACTTAATATTTATATGAATCAATATTAAATATTTAAACATTAGTAATCCTTAAACAGATTATTCAATTTAAGGCAATTAGTGTAGAATCCATGCGTACAGCCTGAAAGGGCCTGGCTAAAGGTGGGAAAAAGGTCAGGCTAGCTGGACAAGAGGGCTGGTCTCTTTAACAAAGAATGAAAGCAGACCAAAACCTCTGGCATGCTAGAGAGAGCTAGGCTTAAAGCTGCAGGCAAAGTCGAAAACACTATAGCAGAAGGCACTTGGATCTTATATAGTTTCCTTTTAGTTGTTGTCATCATGGAGTTAGTTGCAATATATTCAGTAACGACCACAGTTTTCTGTGTCCTCTGTAAGAATGTTCAAAATAAAGCAGACTTAGGCAAACAAGGAGCTGAGAGGTGGAATGATAAATTAAATGCAATAAGAATAGAGGAAGGAAAAGGGCTCTTCCCGATAGAAAAAAAGGAAATTTATGGCATCTGGAACTCAGAGTTCTCTGGCTGAGAGATGTTTTTCAACTCTTTCTGCTAAGGGCCCACCAACACAGTAAGAACACTAATACCTAAATTCCAAGGAAAAATAGACAAGGCTTCATTGCTAAATATGAGAGGATACAACTGACCAAAAACTTAATTTTCTTGTTCCTTTGCTTGATTTTTGTTTGAATGTTTTTGTTTTTCCCTAAGAGTGAGAAATAGGATGCTTTTATTGTTTGGCATTACTAAAATATAGGAGATTTTAAAAAAGATTTTAAGTAAATTCAGAAAGATTGCCACAGTTCTAATTGGTTTCCTTGCACATTATAGAGTAACAAAGATTTGATGAGCAGGTCAGTGGCAGTACATACCTTTAATCCTAGCACACAGGAGACAGAGATAGGCAGATCTCTGTGAATTCTAGACCAGCCTGGTCTACAAAATAAAGTCAGGATAGGACCCCTTGATGATAAGATATAGCCACTTAACAAAAGGCAATCTAGAATTCAAAATGACACATTTTTTCCTTAAAAGTACTATGTAGGTTTTTGTTTGGTAATAAATAAAAATGTCTTTACTGATATAATAGATAAATGCACATCAATCTTAAATTTATATAAAGAGAAAGGGGTGACAAGTCAGTCCCCTTAGGTATGGGGTTCCCATGGAAGAACTGGGGCCAAAGGAATTTTTGTTCTAGAAAAGATATATTCTGTTAGTCAGTGTAAGGACCCTAAGTTAGGTTGGCAGACAATCATACAAGCTGCATGCCTCCTACCACCAAGAGTTATGGAAAGCTAACAAATGTAACTAGTGCAAATTAAATAATTAATTAAATAAAATAATTTAATTAATTAAATACATACCTTTGATCCTAATACTTGGGAGACAAAGATAACAGATAGATTCCTTGTGAGTTAGAAGCCAGTCTAATCTACAGAGCTCTATAGAACAAATTCAAGATAGCCTAGGATACCCAGAGAAGCCTTGTCTCAATAAAAATAAAAATAATAAATATATATATCATTATAGAGGAAAATATTTGGACTCTTTACAGTCTTGTTTTGATTTTTCAACATGAAAATGTTTATATGTTCAATAATAGTTATGGTATCATACACCCTGTTTGAAAAGGATCAAAATATAGTAGAGCTGGATAAAAATTGGACTGCTAAATTAAATCAGTCTATACTTACGGTGACTTTAAACTAGAGGACAAAGGCTATGTGATTTTGGGAGAGAGGCTTTATGTTTGTGTCAAAAGGAACGAACTGGGTTTGGTTTCCAACCAAAGCAATAAACATTAGATTTGAAGGAGCAAAACCTCCTGAAGATCTTGACTACAAACAGGAGAAAAAAGAAAACCAGAAAGACTGAACAGGTAATGCATGTGCTGATACCTCCATATGGAACAATTCTGAAACTGAATGGGACATGTAAATATCTCCAGCCAGAACTTCAGCTATGCATAGCCAATAAAAGTCCTTGGGAATAATCACGCCATCCTTTCATGTGGTATGGATGGAGATTTATATTTGCAGTTTGGGTTATAATCCAAACAATCTTAAGAAAGACATATGTCTTTCACCTGATCAAATAAAGACAAAAAATCATCTTTGTACATCTCATATATTTATAATTACAGAACTGTATATTACTTGTGAGAGTTTATATGTTTACAGAACAAGAGGCCTAGACACCAATGGAAAGGAGACAGCCTTGACAAGATTCAATTCCAGGATGCTGAGAGGCTGACATGCTTTTTTTATAGTACCCTGCATTATCCAGCTCCAGATGACCTCACTTCATCGAGCTTTACAGACCAATCAAGTCAGGACTTTACATAAGCCTATACTTTTACAGCATTCAAAGACTGGTAAACCTGTTACAGTTAACTTTTTCAGACTTAACCATTTTCCCTATTTTAGTTCAGTAACCCAAAAGGGTATTCTATGCCCCAAATCAGCAGAAAACAATGTTAAGAAACGATTGTCCCATTCCCTTAGGTTGGAGCATGTAGGATTTGTTTGTTCTCTTGGGTGATGGGTGCTTGTCACTATAAAGGGATGGTTATACATTATTAATACTCTAATTCAGAGAAAAAGCAAGCTATAGGAGCTTAGACTCAGGGATTTCTCTCTTTTCTTCTCCTGTCTCTTTGTTTGTTTATTTCTTTCTATGTTTCTTTCTTTCTTTCTTTCTTTCTTTCTTTCTTTCTTTCTTTCTTTCTTTTTCTTGTGTAAGGAGAAAGGGGTGAGGAGAAAATGGGGAGAATATAGGACTATAATATATAAAACATTAAACATAACAGGAGAAAAGGACAGATTATTGAATCTTATCTTCACCTATACAACTATTGTCATTCTCAAATATTTTATACATTGGTATAGAATTTTGTATATTGATATAAATTTAAGGTTAATTTTGATACACAAACATGCACATACATGTGCAAATACACACACACATACATATATGTTTCTATTCTAGTATGGGTATTGGACCTATTCAATTCATTTATAAATACCAGGCTTACTTCCAGTCATTTAAAAAAAAGTTGTTATTGCAAGGTTTTATGATAATTAGGTAATACAAATTAATGGTTAATCAATAAGACTCATGGTTTTATCAAATACTATCTAGTTTATCACAGAAATATACATCTTATATTGAACAGCTGATGAATGGATAAAAACAAGCGATGTTTGCCTGTTCAGATTTACAATAGATTAGATAGATAGATAGATAGATAGATAGATAGAAAGATACATAGATAGATGTGCGGATAGATCGATAGATGGTCATCAAAAACCTAAGAGACCCTCAGAATATGGCATTTAATTATTAATAGGGCTGTAGAGATGATTCAGCTTTTATAGGCTAACTCACAACCAAAAATATAAGATGTTATTAATTTAAGGCTTTGTTGACTTTGACAGTTCCTAAGCTGTCTGACGTGTTGACATGTCAGTTTCTGGCAACACCCTATCCACCTGAAAGAAGATTGAGGATCAGAAAACCTCAATATGGAGTTACTTCAAATGTGGTAAGCTGCTACTGGGAAAAATCTGCCATTTTGTCTGAAGAAAATATGCTATCTGAAATGGGCAAAACTTGAATGCAGGCTAAGTGTACTATTAATCTCTGCCAAGACAGGATAAGCAAGTCCTCCATAATTCCTATTGCACATATATGGCTGTTAGATATACTGGGCTACAAGACTGACGAAGACACTCCAACATAATAGAGAGGTATTGGGTGACTGGCCAGGCAGTAAACTGTCTCTGTCATCTCCATAGTTTTAGAAGCTGCTTACCTGCACTTACACTTACTGCTTACTCAGATAATTTTTTTTCCTTCTCAAGTCTCTGATGGGGTTGAATACTAAATAGTTATAGTCTTACAATTAAACTAAGTTGTTTAGTATATACAAAAGATGTTTTTAGTTTGGTAATACAAATAATATAGAAAATGATTTAGGTACAGTATTATGAGCTCACCAAGATAACATAGATAATAAAATATTGTTCCTAAATTGCAAAATACAGATGAACTGAACAATGTGAATGGTTTTCTTGATTATTTCACAATTGTTTTATATATATATATATATATATATATATATATATATAACATTTTACTAAGACTGAAAAAGGGAATTGTTGAGGTTTATCTGGAGTTACTATGTATTCAAACATTAATTTCTTTCCCCTGTCTTGTTATTGTTCAAGCAAATGCTCACACATCCAAAAACGTTGTGTAAGCTTTGCCTCCTTAGTTTATCCCTAAGTGGCTAAAAAATTTGCCTATAGCCTTTACTGGGGAGAAGATCCCAAGTTATTGGAGTAGGAGAACGACTAGGAGAGAGGAAGGAGGAAGTAAGGGGATGCCATGAGTTAGGTGGGATAAGAAGCATTCATGGCTAAGAGCAGCCTGCTCTGAGAACCTGACCAAATGGACAAATGGGTGCCTGATCTCAAAGTTAGACTGATCACTCATCTTGGGCATGGTAGACAGTGAGACACTGTTAGATTTTCCTGAAACACGAGTTGGAAATTCTGAGAAAGCATTAAACTGGCTTGAGATGTAATTATCTTTGTCAGTTGACACAGCACACTGAATTGGGGAACAGCTCATCAGAAATGGCTACTGTGAAATGTGTAGTCCTTCAGGGCTTTTCTCTAGTCTTTTTATTTTTATATTTATATGCTTTTCCTGGTGGTATCATTAATCGATCTGGATTTGATTATCATATCTATGCCAGTATTATTCAGATTTACTCACTGGTTCATGTAGAATAAAATCATATCACTTCCCAAATCTCTTTCTGCCTTATTAAGACTTAAAATTGAATGATAGTGATAGTCTTTCCAAAATATGTTCATTATGAAGCACTAAGGTGACCTATCTAAATTATCTTATGGATTTTTATTAGCGAAGTGCATTCTTTCATCTATGTTACATCACTACAATTGAAAAAGTACATTAAGACACTCTACTGTCTTCATGGACAATATTCTTATTTTGTTTGTAGTATCTTTAAAAAAGATTTTCATTGTATTATTTATATAATTTATATAGAGCTACTTATGTTTTTATTCTGAAATTCTATAGCTTTTGAAGCAAATGAAAAGTTATATAAATCTAGTGGGACCACTCAATTCTGTGACACTATAATCTAGCCACTAATACAAATGTCCCCGCAGAAAATTTTATCTCTCTCAAGATTTGAAGTGATTACAAAAGTGTGGCTGGTAATATAAGTTCTAAAATATAATCTCACAGTGAACTTCCAAGGTAGTTCCTTTCATCTTTCAGGGCCAAGTCCCAGTTCTTAAGATGTACAACTAAGAGCTTGACAAGGTGGTATACAACTGTGAGATAAGCTCTTGAAAGGCTGTGGTAGAGTAATTTTGAATTTAAAACTAGCTTTGGCTCCATAGTGATTTTTCAAGCCAGTTTGTACTATGTAGCACATACATACACTCAGACACACACACACACACACACACACACACACACACACACACACACACA
>CAJQZJ010034249.1:185921-210193 GCA_907164525.1 Lophiomys imhausi
CACACACACACACACACACACACACACACACACACACACACACACACGTACTGGAATGATGTTTTAGGTATGAATCTCTAATTTTAATTCAGTGTATTGTTTTTCTGGTGTGTCCTGGTATGTGTGTGTGTTCATGCATGTGTGCAAGTGTGTGTATATACATGTGAATTTTGTGAGCGTGTTAAGTTAGATGTTGAGAAACCTCCTTAAAAAAAAAAAGGAACCAGTGATTTCCTGATTGTGAGTTATACATTAATCCTTCCCCAACATATGGTGCTAAAGGAATTCTGTTAATTCATGCACATTTGATGTCACAAAAGATATAGTGGCAAGAAAAAAATCCCTTGATATAATTAGAAGTATTTTTTATTTGCGTACACCACGCTAAGACAGTAAGGTCACTCTAAGACTGTCCAAGTGCCCACATTGAGCTAAGACAGAGGTGCTTGCACACTGAAGTAGGGAAACAATTCTTTAAAGAGAGCTTTTACATGCCCTGAAGTCCCCATCACTTTCACAGAGCACAGGAAGATAAGATTTTCTTTCACATTAGATCAAGTAAACAGGTTTTCAAAGAGTCACCACAGAGAATTTAGGGAACTTCAATCAGATTTGAAAGACCTGATGACTCATTGTTCACTGTCCCTAACTCTGAGGAAAGGATCTTGCTGAAAGTGTCCCTTTAATCTAACTTTACCAAGAGATGGAATTATATGTGCCTAAACTACAGTTCTCAGGTTGGAGATCATGTGAAAAATATTTTCTGTGAGGAGAAGATATAAATCTCACTAAAGATACCCAAACTGTGTAACCTTATAGAAATTCCATTTCAGCGAACTTGATGGATATATGCAACTTGTCTCAGCAGAAGCATGGATAGTCAGGAGAACTGTTGTTGGGTAACCAGTACCACCATCATGGGAACTATAAATTGAACATCTCAGCAGAAGTATATTTGTATATTTGTGGAATATATAAAATCATCTCAAAAGGAGATAATATCAGTGACTTCAGAGCTGTCCAAGGTGTACCAGTTCCACAATGTAAGGCTAATCCCCATATAAGGCCAAGTTTCTGCTTTTATGTTTGTGTTGAACAGTGATTTGGAGCCACTGAAGTCAGGTATGGCATGACTTGTGGAACTATTGGAATTGACTGGGCATTTAAATGATGTTTCACTGTAGGTACTGATGGGAACAGTGTGAAAATGTTTCTAAGAATATTAAGGGACGGTCCACAACAGATTCATGGAGAGTGATTGCAGAACTGACAGTAAGAGAAAACTTGTTCATTTCTGATCCCTTAGCAAGTTCAGCTCATCCCATAAATAGCCTGCATTCATTATAGAATTTCTGACACTACTGTCTATGTAGATCATCATTCAACATTCAGTTGAGCTTTAAAGTCTTCTCTAACAGTGTGATGAGCTTCTTCTCATTAGTACATGCTCCTAAGGTTGTTTAAGCCTCCATTGCACTGAACTGCCCTCAAAGGTTGGATTGCCCAATACAAAATAACAAAAATTAATGGAGTCAAATGAATTCATCAAAGGAGTAATCAGAGTACTATTGGATTTTTAATAAGGTAATGTGGATTGGAAATAGTACTCACTGGAGAAATGACTTCAAGTTAAAAAATGAAAGATAGATGTTAGCCACCAGAAGTCAGTAAAGACAGCGTGATTCAGGCAAAAGGAAGAGATTGAGCAGTTGAAAATAGATTATATTGCTAGAGTAAAGTGAATGAAAAGCATGCAGCAGTAGAGAGGTCTGCATTTAATTTTAACCATGTGGTCCTTGCATAGTACAATTTGAGTCACCACAGGATGTATTCACTCTTCTTTTGGCAACAAAGTGTAACAAAATTTTTGATCTTAGCCATTTTGATGGGTTTAAGAAGGAATCTCAGAGTCATTATGATTTGCATTTCTCAGATGACCGAAGATGTTGAGCACTTCTTTAAGTCTTCTCAGCCATTAGAGATTCCCTTGTGAATTCTCAGTTTAGCTCTGTTCCCCATTTTTAAATTACATTATTTGTTTAAATGGTGTTTAATTTCTTGTGTTCTTTATAAATTTTGGATATTAGCACACTGTTGCATGTGGAGTTTATGAAGATCATTTCTCAATCTATGGGCTGCCATGTTGTTCTAATGACAGTTCCTTTGACTTACAGAAGCTTTTCAGCTTCATGAGGTCCCATTTATTAAATGGTGTTCCTAGTGCCTGAGCTGATAGTTCTTTTCCTTTTCATGAAGTTGTCTCCTGTATCAGTCAGTCCAAGACTTAGCCCCAATTTTTCTTTTATTAGATTTAGTGTATCTGATTTTATGTTGAAATCTTATATCCACTTCCACTTAAGTTTTGTGCAGGGTGATAAGTATAGACCTATTTTCATTCCTTTACATGTTGATATCCGATTAGACCAGCACCATTTGTTGAAGATACTTTCCTTTTTTCTATTGTATGGTTTTGGATTCTTGTCAAAAATCAAATGACTGTAAATGTATGGGTTTACATCTGGATCATAGATTCAATTCCATTGATCAACTGGTCTGTTTCTATGCCAGTATTATGATGTTTTTATTACTGTTGGTCTGTAGTACAGGGTAAAAACAGGGCTGCTGATACCCCCAGATATTGTTTTATTGTACAGGATTGTTTTATCTATTCTGGTTTTGTTTTGTTTTTCTATATGAAGTTCAGAATTGTACTTTCAAGTTCTGTAAATATTGTGTTGGTATTTTGATACTAATTGCATTTAATCTATATGTTGCTTATGGTAGGATGATCATTTTTACTATGTTGATATTACCGATCCATGAGCATGGGTGATATTTCCATTTTCTGATATCTTCTTCAAATTCTTTCTTCAGGGACTTGAAGTTCTCATCATACAGGTCTTTCACGTGCTTGGTTTGAGTTATCTCCAGGTATTTTATATTACTTGTGGCTAGTATGAAGGGTGTTGTTTCCCTAATTTATTTCTCAGCCCATTTATCTTTTATGTAAAGAAGGGCTACTAATATTTTGGATTAATTTTGTATCCAGTCATATTGCTGAAGGTGTGTTTATCAGCTGTAGGAGTTCTCTGGTGGAATTTTTGGGTCATATATATACTATCATATCAACTGTCAATAGGGATATTTTGACTTCTTCCTTTCCGATTTGGATCTCTTTAATCTCCTATAGTTGTCTTATTGCTCTAGCTAGAACTTCAAGTACTATGTTGAAGAGATATGGAGAGAATGGGCAGGCTTGCCTTGTCCATGATTTTAGTGGAAATGCTTTAAGTTACTCTCCATTTAATTTGATGTTGGCTACTGCCTTGCTGTATATTGCCTTTATTATTTCTAGGTATGGTCCTTCTATGCCGGCTCTCTCCAGGACTTTTAGCATGAAGGGGTGTTGGATTTTGTCAAATGCTTTTGCAGCATCTAGTGAGATGATCATGTGGTTTTTTCTTTCAGCTTGTTTATATTGTGGATTACATTGATAGATTTTCTTATGTTGAACCATCCCTGCATTTCTGGGATGAAACCTACTTGATCATGGTGTATGATACTTTTGATGTGTTCTTGAATTCGGTTTGCTAGTATTTTATTAAGTATTTTTGCATCTATGTTCATGAGGGAGATTGGTCTGAAGTTCTCTTTCTTTGTTGGGTCTTTGTGTGGTTTAGGAATCAGGGTGACTGTGGCCATATAGAATGACATTGGCAATGTTCCTTCTGTTTCTATTTTGTGGAATAGTGTGAGGAGTATTGTTATTAACTCTTCTGTGAAGTTCGGGTAGAATTCTGTGCTGAAACCATCAGGCTCTTGGATTTGTTTTGTTTGTTTCTGTTTTTTTTTTTTTTTTTGGGAGGATTTTAATGACTGCTTCTATTTCCTTGGGAGTTATAAGACTGTTTAATTCATTTTCCTGACTTTTATTTATCCTTGGTATGTGGAATCTCCCAAAAAAATTGTCCATTTCATTTAAGTTTTCCAATTTTGTAGAATACAGGTTTTTGAACTAAGACAAAAATTCGATGGATTTCCCAATGTCTGTTGTTATTTTCTCCTTTTCTTATTTTGTTGATTTTGATATTTTCTTTCTGCCTTTTGGCTATCTTGTTGGTTTTCTCAAAGAATCTGCTTTTGGTTTCATTGATTCTTTGTATTTTTCTCTTTATTTCTAAGTTATGGATTTCAGCCCTGAGTTTGATCATTTCCTGTCATCTACTCCTCGTGTGATTGTTTACTTTTGTTCTAGAGCTTTCAGTTTTGCTATTAAGTTGCTATTATGACCTCTCTCTGATTTCTTTATGAAGACATTTAGTGCTATGAATGTTCCTTTTAGCACTGCTTTTATTGTCTCATGTAAGGTATGTTGAGCCTTCATTTTCATTGAATTTTAGGAAGTCTTTTATTTCTTTATTTGTTCCTTGACTCAGTGGTCATTGAGTAGAAATTTGTTCGGTCTGTGAATGTATAGACTTTTTGTTATTTCTGTTGTTGTTGAAGTCCAGCTTTAGTCTCTGATCCATTCTGTTAGCCCGTGTATTTTTATTAGGGAGTTGAGTCCATTGATGTTGAGAGTTATTAATGACCAATGATTATTATTACCTGTTATTTTTATTCAAGTGGTTGTAGTGTGTTTGTGTGTTTCTTTTCTTTTGGATTTGCTGTATTGTTTTTTTTTTCCTGTGTTATCTTGGGTGCAGTTATCTTCCTTGGGTTGGAATTTTCTTTTTAGGATCTTCTGTGGGACTGGATTTGTGGATAGATGTCATTTAAATTTGGTTTGTCAAGGATATCCTGTTTTTTCCATATATGGTGATTGAAATTTTTGCTGGGTATAGTGGTCTGGGCTGACATCTGTGGTCTCTTAAAGTCTGCAAGACATCTATCCAAGCCCTTTTGGATTTTAGAGTTTTTGAAGAAAATTCAGTTGTCATTCTGATGGGTCTGCCTTTGTAAGTTACTTGGCCTTTTTCTCTTGCAGCTTTTAATATTTTTTCTTTGTTTTGTACATTTAGCATTTTCATTATTATGTGGTAGGAGTAATTTCTTTTCTGGTCTAATCTATTTGGTGTTCTGTAAGCCTCCTGAATGTTTATAGGCTTCTATTTCTTTAGGATTGGGAAATTTTCTTCTATGATTTTGTTCAAAATGTTTTCTGGTCCTTGGAGTCAGGAATATTCTCTTTCTTCTATTCTTATGATTCTTGGGTTTTGTCTTTTCATGAGGCCTTGATTTCTTGCATGTTTTTAGTCAGGACTATTTTAGTTTTCTAATTTTCTTGCCTGATGTATTGAATTCTACCATTGTCTTTTCTACGCTGGAGATTCTCTCTTCCATCTCTTGTATCCCATTGGTGATGCTTGTGTCTATATTTCCTGTTCTCTTTCCTGCATTTCCATCTCCAGAATTGTCTCTGTTTGTGTTTTCTCTATTGCTTCCATTTCATCTCCAGGTCTTGAACTATTTTATTCATTTCCTTCTCCATCTTTATTGTATTTTTTTCTATATTTCTTTAGTGACTTTATCCCTTTCCATCTCCTATTTGTTTGTATCTGGAATTCCCTGTTGCCTTCACCTGTTGAATTCTGATTTCCTTAAATTCTTTAAGGGATTTATTTTATTTTTTAAGGTCTCTATCATTTTCATAAGTATAGATTTGTTATCATTTTCTTGTGTTTCAGCTGTGTTAGGATGGTCAGAGCTTTCTGTACTAGGAAAGCTAGGTTTTTTGGTATCCTATTTCACTGGGTTTTGTTGATTTTGTTCTTTCACTGGTCTTTAGTCATCTGACTGTGTTTGTTATTGGCTGACTGTTCCTGGTGCCCCTCGGAATTGATGCTAAGGAAAGAGCAACTGGTCAGGAGGCCATATGATCCTGGTGACCCATAGACCTCCACAGGATGATATATGATGCCTTCTGCTGGTGGCTGGATCTCAGTGAGTAACCAACAGCTCACTTATTATTGGTATGTTCCAATTGGGCATGAAGTTTGGAGATGGGGTGGGGTATATATCTCTAATGTTCATGACCCTGAGATCTGGTGGGTCTCCCCTGGAAGGCCGATGGATCCCTAGACTGAAGGCTGGAGCCAGGGGGATGTCCCCTCCTTGTCAACAGGCCTGAATCTGACCATTCCTGTGTCCAGAATGTGAGTGAGGTTGGCCCCAGTGGTCACCTAGAAATCCCATATTCAGCACAGTGAATCAGGAATGTTCCTCAGCATCTGAGCTTCACCACCCACTGCTGTATCATGGGTGTCAGGCCCAGGGACACAGTGAAGTTGTAGGGGGAACACAGACAGTATCTGTGTCACCCAGTCAACAGTATTGTGTCAGGGCAACTCTGCTGAAACATAGCTCTATCTTCTGCTGTTCAGGCTCTGTACAAGTTGGTCACGCCCAAGAATTTCCCATTGATCTTATCTCTCCTTTGGACCTTCTATATGAAAGTTGGGACTCAGGAAGCCAGGGAGGACCATTGACCAGATACTGAGACTGTGAGTTGGGGGCCCTGTTTCACTTAGAACCAGGAAATTGTCCTGAAACAGAGCAGGGCTAGTGCTCCTGTGCTTGGTTGTTCCTGGTGCCTAGGTGCAAGGCATGGGGACTTGACTAGCCTTAGCTTTGGCCAGGTGATCACAGACAAGGCCTGAATCTCTCAGACAGCTGTACAGTGTCAGCACTGCTCTGCAGTGACTGAGCTTGATTTCCCATTGCTCAGAAAGTCCCCATGCCAGTCACTGCTGTGCTAGAATCTCTTGTATATAAACTTAAACTTTGTTTTTATTAAATGTATTGGTGAACACTGACACTTCCTTTGAGATAAAATGTTAGAGAGTCATAAACTATGTAATATATATATGGTAGTCTAGGGCCAAGAAATATGTGTCTCTACTTATTTCTTTTCTTTTTTAATATGTTTATTTATTAATTCAAGTTGCATCTCAATCACAGACCATCCTCCCCTCCTGGTCCCTCCCTCCCACCCTCTACCTTCTCTCTCACCTATCCTACTCCTCTGGTGTGGGTTTCACCCACATATCAACCCTCCTGAGTTTATCAGTCTCATGAGGGCTAAGAGATTCTTCTTGCTCTGGGGCCCGACTTGGCAGCTCCACTAAGGTAAGATAACATTCACTTATCACTAGATATCTGCCATATGGATCTTTCTGGTTGGGTAAGCTCACTCAGGATTAGATTTTCTAGTTCTATCCAATTGATTGCAAATTGCATGATTTCTTTGCTTCTGATAGTTGAGTAGTATTCCATTGTGTAAATGTACCAGAGTTGGTTGGTTTTTTTTGTTTTGTTTTGTTTTGTTTTTTTAATCCATTCTTTGGTTGAAGGGAATCTGGATCATTTCTAGTTTCTAACTATTACAAATAAAGCTGCTATTAACATTATTGAGCTGATGTCCTTGTGGTTTGGTAAAGAATCTTTTGGATATATGCCCAGGAGCGATATGGCTGGGACTTGAGGTGGAGCTATTCCAGTTTCATTCATTGTACCACATAAAGCATTCATTAATGTGAAAAATCATCTCACTTATTTCCTTTCTATGTCTTGCTGTTTATTATAGTTCATAGGCTAAATACTCATTAAGAGTATTTATATATTTTCTTGTCTTACCTACTCTAATACTCCAATACGTACTAGTGAATTAAGAGTCCTGAAGAAAATTCAAACTGAAGGCAATTTTAATAGTACTGTCATAACTAAATACATATTATCAGGCAAAGGGATTTTTTAAATGGGTGTGTGGGCATACAAGAACAATTGTGTGTGTGTGTGTGAGTGTGTGTATGCATACAAATTTGTATATGTGTGTAGGTAACAAAGATAAAGATGAAATGACATCTTCTATTAATTCCCCCTGAATTTTTTAAAGGATGAGGGTATCTTTTTGAACCTGGAACTCACCAACTGGGTCAACTGGCTGAAAGCTTCCTGTTTTTATCCCAAGTCCTCACCCAGGGTTACAGATGAATGAATGTGACCATGTCTGTCTTTTACATGAGGGTAGTGGGGATACAGATTCAAGTACTCATGCTTGTAAGGTAGGCACTTTACTGGGAGAACCATCTTTACAGTCTCTAATGATGGTTTTAGTCTAAGAGATCTGTTCTGATAATTAAGTGTAAAATTAATATTAAAAACGAACACATGCAGTCATATGTCTACACATTGGTGGTTTTAAAAAAGATTTATATGACTTTACTGAAGAATAAGTACAAGAACTTGAAAACCAATAGAAGGGACATTTTCTTTTTATTCTGTAGTGTCTCACTCTTTTTCTAAACCAAGGTGGAAGTGGGAGTTACAAATAACTCAGAATCAAAATGAAGAGAGCAACAAGTAGAAAAGGCACTGAGAGGTGGTAGAGTTAGGACATGAGTGTCATTATTTCACTGAAAATGTTTAAAACGTTTCTTCTAAACAACTAGCAGGTGCCTGGATTGTGAACACAGTATGAGAAAATTTACTCACCACTCAGTAATCTCTGTTTGTAGCCTTTCCTTTATTATTGGTTTTGGACTCTAGACTTTTTCTTGGAAAAGACATTGTTTTTTTTAGGTCAGCAAAGCCCTGTCATAACATTATAAAACTACAAGACAATGTTGGTGCATTCTTTACAGTACTAAATTCCAAATTTATGATTCTAACTCATTTCACTTACTTTAAATTATTAAAAAATATTTCTTACAACTGCTCATAAAGAACATTATAAATTCAGTTAGTGTAGTAATGAAAAGAAGCATCTATTCTACACTAAGTCAGTATTATTGTTCTCAAGTTCACTTATTCATGAGTTACATTATGGTCAGTATGTATGACCTGTTGGCATGCAAAGTTGAATTAGCACCTATTCTTATAAATCCTTGTCTTAATATAATTTAATTTGGGTATACTTTTCTGCCTCTCAATGTAGTAATTGTTAGTAAAATAAATGGTTAAATTATTTTATTTTTATGTTTATTTATTACTTCAAGTTACATATCCATCACAGTGCCCTCTTTCCAACCCTTCTAGTTCCACCCTCCCATCTTCTCCATCCTCTCCTACACACACCACCCCGGAGGAGTGGGGTGTCCCCACATATCAGCCCCCCTCAGTTCAGCAGTCATATGAGGGCTAAGAGCTTTCTCTTGCACTGGAGTCTTAAATGGCAGCACTCCTGGGGTAAATTGTCCCACAACATGTAACAAATTATGTTCCTGTTTTGGTGTGTTGGTTGTAGAATAGTTACCCTGTACTATATGGCTAAAATCCAATTATAAGTGAGTAGATGCCATTGTGCATCTTTCTGACTCTGGGTTAGCTCACCCAGGATGAGCTTTTCTAGTTCCATCCATTTGGCTGTGAACTGCATGATTTCCTTGCTTCTGATAGCTGAGTAGTATTTCATTGTGTAAATGTACCACAATTTTTTTTTTTTATCCATTTGTCAGTTGAAGAACATCTGGGTTTCCAGTTTCTAACTATTACAAATAAGGCTGATATGAACATAAATGAGGATATGTCCTTGTGTTTGGTGAGAAATCGTTTGAGTGGATACCCAGAAGTGATATGGCTGGGTCTTGAGGTAGGGCGATTACAAGTTTTCTAAGATATCGCCAGACTGACTTCCATAGTGATTGTACAAGTTTTCACACCCACCAGCAGTGGAAGAGTGTTCTCTTTCTTCACAACCTTGCCAGCATGTGCTATCATTTGAGTTTTTTATCTTAGCCATTCTGACAGGTGTGAGATGGAATCTCAGAGTTGTCGTGAGTTGCATTTCTCTGATGATTAAGGATGTTGAGCATTTCAAGTGTCTTATGGCCATTAAAAATTCCTCCTTTGAATTATCAGTTTAGCTCTGTTTCCCAATTTTTTTATTTGATATTTGGTTTCTTGGTGTTTAATTTCTTGAGTTCTTTATGAATTTTGGATATTAACCCTCTGTCGGAGGTAGGGTTGGTAAAGGTCTTTTCCAAATCTGTAGGTTGCCATTTTGTTCTAATGACAGTGTCTTTTGTATTACAGAAGTGTTTCAGTTTCATGGGGTTCCATTTATTGATTGATAGTCTTAGAGCCTGAGCTATTGGTGTTCTGTTCAGGAAGTTTTCACATGTGCCAATGAATTCGAGGTTCATCAAAATGATATCTCAATACTGAATATCTCTGCCCCCAATACAAGGGCACCCACATTTGTAAAAGAAACTCTTCTCAGGCTTAAACTACACATTGATTCCCACACATTAGTAGTGGGGGACTTCAACACCCCACTCACAACAGTGGACAGGTCATAGAGACAGAAAGCAAACAGAGAAATACTGAGACTAGCAGAGGTCATGAACCAAATGGATCTAACAGATATCTACAGAACATTTCACCCAAACACAAAAGAATATACATTTTTCTCATCACTGTTCGGAACCTTCTTTAAAATCAACCATATAGTTGGACACAAAGCAAGCCTCAAGAGATACAAGAAAATTGACATAACCCCTTGTATCTTATCAGATCAACATGGAATAAAGCTGGAGTTCAACAACAACAGAAATAACAGAAAGCCTACACATTCATGGAAACTGAATAACTCTCTACTGAATGACTACTGGGTCAGGAAAGAAATAAAGAAGGAAATCAAAGACTTCTTAAAATTATTTTATTTTGTATTCCTATTTTATTTCATTTAATTGTGACATCTGCTATATAATATTTATAAAAATGCACACTGTTCAAATGCAAACAATCAGAATCAAATAAAAACAACTAATTTTGTCGGCTTATTTTGAAGCAAATGAATATTTGAATGACTCTTTATTATAATGAACAAAATGCAGCCTGCTCAGGAATTTGAGGTGTGTGAATTCTTCCAGAAAAAAAAAAGACAGAAAACTTCCAAACTTCCAAACTACAAGTTCATACTCACTGAAAAATTGAAAATAGTTTGGTTTTCATAAATTTCTGCTAGAAAACTGCCTCAGAGTGATCCAAAGGAAAATACCTTTTGATATCTAAAATGTTATTGAAGAAAAAGTGTGCTATAAAAGAAGTAAAATCAAACAACCAAATAAACAAAAACTACACGCTGGCGAGGTTGTAAAGAAAGGGGAACACTCCTCCACTGCTCACTGCTGCAGGGAGTGCAAACTTGGACAACCACTATGAAAACAAGCCTGGAAATACCTTAGAAATCTTGGAATCACTCTAGCTCAAGACCCAGCCATACCTCTTCTGGGTATCGACTCAAACGATTCCTCACCAAACCACAAGGACATATCACCCCATCTATGTTCATAGCAGCCTTATTTGTAATATCCAGTAACTAGAAACAACCCAGATGTCCCTCAACTGACAAATGGCTAAAAAATTGTGGTACATTTACACAATGGAATACTACTCAGCTATTGGAAAGAAGGAAATGATGTAATTCCCAGCCAAATGGATGGAACTAGAAAAGCTCATCCTGAATGAGCTAAACCAGAGTCAGAAAGATGCACATAGCATCTACTTAGTTTAATTGGATTTTAGCCATATAGTACAGGATAACTATTCTACAACCAACATACCAAAAGGATCAGGAACATAGACTTTGTTACCTACTAATGGACAATTTTCCCTAGGGGTACAAACATGTAGGCCCCAGTGCAAGAAGAAGATCTTAACCCTCATATAAATGTTGAACTGAGAGGGGGCTGATTTGTAGGGACACTCCACATTGGAGGAGTGGGATGGAAGGAAAAGCGAGGAGAGGGTGGGGGGGTGGAAAGAGGGTACTATGATGGAGATGTAACTTGAAGTAATAAATAAACATTAAAAACATTTTAATGTGCCTAGGATCTTCAGAGAACATTTGAAAGTCAAAGAGCCCTGAATTATATAATTAAGAAAAAGAGTCATTACACAATTGCTTTCATATTGAATTGGGTCTTCTGACTTAAATATGTACTTTTATATTGATATTTTAATTATCATTACAGCTGAGTTATAAAGAACTTTCTTAAGAGGTATTTGTGCATTTGTGTGTCTGCCTTTGCATGTGCATTCATGGATTCACGTGTGTGTGTGTGTGTGTGTGTGTGTGTGTGTGTGTGTGTGTTGCTAAGATTTGTATTTTCCCTCCAGCTGTCTGGGAAGACCATACTCACTCATTAGTATTTACATAGCACTTGCTTCCATAGAATTCTAAGAGCAGAGCGATTCTGTTTTAAAGTCATGGGTAAGACAGTTTGTTTTTCCATGAACATACTGAGATTATGCACTGGGCAAATTAGTGAATTATACCAAATATGTCTCAGGGATAAATATAGTAGTTTTCACAGCAAATGTTTTCCATCTCTCAGGAAATCTATGTTTGTCATGGAATGACAAGTTCTTTGGAGGGGTGGGGGACTAAAACTGATTTTGAATTTCATTGGGAAACAAGAAAAATATAAGAAATATTTTATAGTTAATGGAAGTATTTGAATGTGATCTTTTGGTAAAACTAAAGAGGTAAAACATTTAACATATTTCTTGAAGAAACATATTTTCTTTTCTCACTCCAGGTTGATCAATATGAACTATAACTTTAAAATTTTAAATTATAAAATATCTCATTTTGGGAAGTTCATGTGAATTTATACCAAAGACTTGTAATGTAGTAACTGAAAACTAATGTGCTTTTATAAGATGATAACTTTACTATACTCCTGTGCAGTAATGCCAAAAAATAATCAAGTTTAAAATATGACTTTACTTATAGTGTAAATTTGCATAAAGGATTTCATTATTGTATATCCATTGCTATGTTTTTCTTTAAAATTAAATGAATAAACTACTACCTAAGATTTTATACCTACCGAAAGCACATAGGTAATATAAAAATTCAATGTAAAGAAATGATGGAAGCCCTTTCTGAATCTCACAGTAGTTATCTAGATTACCCCAGATCTTCTGTTGTTGCTTTTAGATTTTTTTTTAATCTTCTCCAAGTTATTTATTTTTTTAATTCTGAAGTGTCTAAAATAAAAAAAATATTGGGTCCCATCATTATCATCATCTTGGAAAAGATTTTAACCAACAAATATTTTCTATTGATAAAACAGAACAAAAAACACAAGGTCATGATTCATTCACACCACCTGATTCTAGATTTCCTGTAAAGTAGTAGCCAAACTGGCTCTTCTTGAAAATGTCACCCAGGAAAATTTATATTTATATCTGAAGACAAAATTGAGAGCCTATACAGAGAAGTATTTGATGATACCAGCTAGGTTACCAAGCCAGAAGGACAGTAGGTTACCAAGCCAGAAGGATAGTAGGTTACCAAGCCAGAAGGACAGTAGGTTACCAAGCCAGAAGGACAGGACTTCTCTCTCCTTGGGGATATGAAACGTGCAATATATTGTCCTTGTGTTGCTTATCTGTTGCTAGTTATTTGTTGACATGCTGGTCCTACAGCAGAAACTCAACATACTCGACGCTTCTAAAATCACCTTGGAGATGGTCTTGTCCATCCCACTTACCAGGAGGTCCTTGGGAAGGGGAAAAGAGCATCTATTATATTGAAAGTAAAAGGGACACAGGCAAACAGTAGGTACATTTGAACTCAGAAACTGGCTCTACAACTCTGGGATAAACCCCAAATCTTTAATCTAATTCTTAAAGCCAAGTGAGAATTAAACTTTGAGAAAGTTCATGCACTTGTTACATAATAATATTTCAAAAGTGAGAGCTGCAATATACTTGAAAACATGAGCTTTTCTATAGCTCTCACAATTACTTCACTATGAAATCTTTGTAGTGGAAAGGAAAGAAAATGACAGTAAAATAGCTCCCTACATCCGTGCCTTGTCAATGTTTTGTGAATTTTACCCACAAACCAACCCCAGGTGAGACAGCCTCTTTTTTTCTTTCCATTTTCTCTAGCCTTTATGCTAATTTCCTATTTTGTTTGAGTGACATGTATAAGAAAGCCTTGGCAACTAAATGCTGTAGAAGTCACCTACTTGTTTTTATCTTTGGTCAGGTGTGTGCGTGTGTGTCTGTGTGTATGTGTGTGTGTGTGTGTGTGTGGCACTTTGCTGTAGAAACACTTAACCTCATGGCCTTGGGTGCATGTTGGAGCTATGTGGATGTCAATCATGGGTAGCCATTTAACATTTGACCTTATGATGTAATCAGTTTATAGCTTATGTCCATTTCAAGGTAACACATCATGCTTAATATAGAAGTAAAAGGCCAAAGAGAAGACCAGCATTATTTCATGAAATTGCATTGCAATGTTATCAACCAAATTGTGCTGTTTGTTTTACCCTTGCATAACAGCGCCTTCACCCAAAAAAAATTGTAAACTGAGATGAATAGTCATAAACCTTTAACAGAATTTCTACCCAACAGCTGAACAAAAGGAAAATAACACCATTTTGAGTTAAGAGTACTCAAACTAATAATCATTTTTATAGAAAATAATATTGGGGTGACTGACCTCAAACATATGAAACTATTTTCTGTTACTACTATCAATGTTCAGGTCCTGTAAAGCAAATGCTACCCATATAAACATAATTGATCACGATTGACAAAATTCTACGATGATGGTTTTAATAATTTATAAATTGATTCATTATTATATTCATTACAATTGGCAGGAGTCTGCATTTGCACCTGGAGATGTTTGAGATTCTGCACAACCAAAATTTATTTTCTATGTATTGTAAAACACAGGATGTTCTCTTTAATAACCTGAAATTTTAATAAGGGCCTAAGAAACAGTTGAAAAAGTGAGTGAACTTATATTTAAATTAGGTCTTTGAGAGCTTGGAGATTCTAACTTGGTGAACTCTAATTAAATCCCTGAAGGCTGCTGGGTCTGCCTCCCTCATTCTTGATGGTGAAAATAAGGTCTTCAAAAGAGTCCCTTGACAGTATACAAGTGGAAAGGAAAATAATCCAGCAACCCTTCGCGATAGCTTTACATAAAGCCAGAATTCCAGAAGGACTTCCAGACAGGGCAGACAATAGCATCTGAAGACAGAGAGCTCATAATGCATGAAAAATAAGGAAAAAGAGAATTTGTAAAAAAAAAAAAAAGTAATTCAAAATTATCACTCATTCAGATTTCACCATGAATGCAAAACCAGACAAAGGAGCAAAGTGATTTATACATACTGGGATCACTTGGCACATTTGGCAATTAACATTTACCATCAGAAGTGCCCAGATATAGAATGGCCTTTGTTAGCTGTTGTTCTGACATTATGGTGGCTTTTTCTTTATTGTACATTTTCCATATAGATAGCCGTCCATTAGTTTTCTTCGCAGATAAATTTTATCACTTACTGAGTACATAGATACTGTGTTTACATGAAAATGACTATATTCTCCATTTATTTGCCTGTTCACCACTTTTATGAACCTCTTTATTTGTCAACATCCTAGACTATGAGACATGTAGAGTGAGTCTGTCCTATTTAAAATATATTCAAAACCAGTGTTTCTTGATATCGTAAAACCCACAGAAGTAAATCTTTATGCCCCTTAGGTAATGAATGCCTCAGGTAGTCTCCTAAAAAATACATACATGTTTATCTTTCAGATATCTAGTATATACCAAAACAACCAGGTGAGCTGACAGCTTGTATTCCATGTATATTTTCATGATTGGACATTGAAATTCTTTTTTTTTTTTTTTTGGTTTTTCGAGACAGGGTTTCTCTGTGTAACAGCTCTGGCTGTCCTGGACTCGCTTTGTAGACCAGGCTGGCCTCGAACTCGCAAAGATCCGCCTGCCTCTGCCTCCCAAGTGCTGGGATTAAAGGCGTGCGCCACCACCGCCCGGCGAAATTCTTTTTAATAGACCTTATTTTAGCAAAGACATTTAATCACAGTATTGGATTCTGCCAATACTCATGAGGTCCCTCATTCAACAGATTCCTACCAAAATCTACAGAAATCAAATGGAAGAGGAGAGGTACACTGCTCCTTTCTCTATTCCTGTGTGGCATGTGTACCAGTGTGTTGGCTGTTTCACAGTTGATTGAGGTGATGGCCTTGCATTCCTCATCCTGACCAAATTTTCTATGAAGTAATACAGTCATTGAAAACTTAGAATTCCATCCCAAATCAGCAGGAAGTCATTTTAAGAGAGCGACGTCCCATGCCCAGAAGGTGGGGAGAGTGTCCCCCCCCCCCTTTGGTTATTTGATGGATAACAGAAAATTTTGTTATTTAGGGGAAGAGACTACAAGCTGTCAAACGGTCTTGTTAAATGGATTTTCGAGGTTAGAGCCAGGGACTTCTATCTTTTTCTTTTCTGTATCCTTCTTTCTCTCCTATGTAGGAGTGAATAGACTTAAGAAAAAATGGGACATAGATATAGTATAAGAAAGATCAAGAAAAGAGGACAGATTATTGAATATGGCCTTATACCTTTGTATATTGATACAAAATTAATATTATATTTGGTCAAAGCAGAATTGATCATTGTATATTAATGCAAAATTTAGATTGTATTGGACTACATCAGTATTGATCTTTGTATATTGATACAAAATTGAGATTATATTTGGCCACAATGGTATTGACCGTTGTATATTGATGCAAAATTAAGATCGTATTTGGCTACATAGGTATTGATCTTTGTATATTGATACAAAATTAAGGGTAACGCTTCTTAAAGGTATTGTACCTAGTAATGCTTAAAAATTAAATGTGAAGCTTTGGCCTCTTTATACCAACCATCATAAATTGTTTAGGATAATTAAGAAATGCAAACTCATAGTCATGCAAGCATGTCATTTTGTTAGCTACTATGACAGTCTATCACAGATATTCTCTAAGCTACTCAGAAATCAAGTTGTTAAGAGACAAGCAACATTTGATTATCTAAATACAAGAGATAGATAAGGCATCTTCAAAAACCTCAAGAGATCTGCAGAATATGCCATTCAAAGATGTTTTCTTCAATTAAGATTTTTTTGATATCGAGACATGTCAGCTCCTGACAGCACCCCCCATTCTACTCCAAGTAGAAGATGAGCATCGGAGAATCTCCAGTGTGAGGTGGTTGAATTAGTGACAAACCTATCTCTTGGCAAGAAAAAAACCTTTGCTTCAACTGTAGACAGAATGCTGTCCAAAAAGGACAAAACTTGGAAGCAGGTAAGTCGACAGCCTAGCTCTGCCAAGACAGGGTAGTTAAGTCCTTCATAATTCCTGCTCTACAATCAATATCTGTCAGAGAAACGGGGCCCAATGGCTGAAGACTGATGTTATAATGTATGGAGAGAAAATGGGAACTGTCCAGGCAGCCACTGATATGTCATTTCTTAGTTTTGGAAGATGCAGGCCCTGCACTTCCTATATAATTAGATATATTTATCCCTCTCAAGTCTCTGAGGTGGTTGAAGAATAGATAGCTAGAGTCTCATAGTTAAATTTTTAGTTGTTTAGGAATCAAGAGGGTGTTATAGATCTAAGAAGATGCTTTTAAAATTGTGATGCAAGTTAGTATGAAAGCTGAATCAGATATAGAACTTTAAACTCACAGAGATGGTTAGATAGTAGAATGTTAAAGTTAGGGGCTAAATACATATGGACTGGACATTGGGAATGTATGCTAAGCAATATAACTCTCATAATTGTGGTGTATTTATTTCTGTTTTTTTGTATTGTGTTTATTGTTATAAGAGAAAGAACCATTTGTTGGACTGAAAGGGGAAGCTGTTCGGGGGAAGAGGGTGGAAGGGTGGGACAGGAGGGGGGAGTAGGGAAGGGATTGTGACTGAGATGTAACTTGAAGAAATAAAAAATAAATTATAAAAAAAGAAAACTTAGAATTCACACTGTTGTAGTTTGTTCTACTTTTTATTTCAAAAAGACTTTTAAAGTCTCATGAATGCTATTCAGATCACTAGTATGTCAAAATGGAAATACTGATTCTTGATGCTCTGGATATTCCCCTAACCCCAAAGGGATACTGAGCTACTGGGTGCTCGCTTTGTTCTTAACTCTAAGTTCCAAAAAGTTTTATTTACTTTTTAATCCCTTTACTACTACAAAAGACTCATGGGGCTTTTGTGGTCTGTCACATAAGTGGCTTCATCTTTTATTGGGGAAAAAATGAAAGTAACAAGCAAAATATAGAGGAGATTTAGTTTGTTCTCTGATAAAAGGTGTCATTTATTGATCTGGTACTTGAAAGGAAAAGATCTGTTTTGGGGAAAGCCATTCTACTGGACAGAGTTTGAACACTTCTCCTTTTATTATCTAATGGACCATGATAAGTCTACATAGAGTTTTATTTAATCAGAAGTAAACTTCATAGTTAAAATGAATCCTTCATAGTCAGTGTGACCAATTCTGGTAAAATTGAAAATGAAAGATAAACATTGAACGTTCTTCGAATGCTGATAATTTCTGTTTTATTTTAAATACGTGATTTATCCCTGTGATGAATTCATATAAAATATTTGCTGTTTCATCTCTTAAGAGAGTGTGAATAAAAGTTATAGTTTAGAATTAACATTATGTACCTTCTTACTGTGTCTCCTTCCTAACTGTTGGAAGGAAGTTGAATGCTCTACAGAAGGATAATCTGTGGAACTAGAATTAAATGGAACCAACATTTTCAAATTTAGTTTAACTATAGGCCTGTATATGAGCATGTGCTTGTTAATAACTTCTACCTGTAGTTTTCTGTTTTGGAGACTTTTAATACTGGTAGTAACAAACCAGAGTGACTAAGTGAAGTACACTGAGAATTTCACAGAAAAGCCTTGACTCTTTAGTAGCATTAGTAAATTTTGAAGTATATTCCTATGTAGAAAAATTAAGAAATTTCTCTGTTTGTTTGTGAAAAATTATAGTAATTACTCCAGCATCTCAAACATATCTTGAGTACATGCATGAACATTTTCCAATATGGCTACCCTAAACTTTGTTTCAGAATAGTCTAGTATTCCATAAGATACTGATTCATATAATTTAGGGAAAAACTTGTACTAGAAAAAGTAACTGTGAATGTATATATTTCTTCTTAGACTCACTATATGAATTATAATATTAAAGACTAAGAGAAGGAATACAAAAAGAAAATCTATGCTTCTAAACATGTTTGATCTTGGTATAATTTAAAAAATAAAGCATTTGCTAAAAATTCTACCATGATTTGGAAACAAATTTTCATATAGGCAAAACTATGCATGTATAATAATAGGACATTCTTATTTAAATAATGATTAAAACATTCATTAATGCTAATACTAGATGAAAAAATGTAATTCCTTCTTGTAAGCCAATCCTTGTTTCCAAAATACACCCTGTGCTTGCATTTCAGTTTCAAAGATTACTTGGTGTAATATTCCACACTTCACTTCTGCTCTGCCAGTTAATTGTTTTGATGTTTTTATTTTGATATGCTAAAACTCAGTCATTATTATATTAGTTCCACATATGAAATCATTGATTTTTAAGAGCTCATCAAAGAAATACAAAGACTAAGAATCTATGTCAATTTATAATGCATTAGGCTACAAGTGACAAGGGACAACTTCAATGGCTTACTGTTCTATTTTGCTTTTTATTCATATTGTAAGAAGTGAAGAGTAGTCACAATACAGACTGATATATGTAGCAATGACACCATTAAGAATTGACATTTTGACTTCTCTCATTCATTATACTTGTTACTTGGTGGTGGCCAGATGGCTATTGATGCTCGGGGAATAAATGGTCATTCCTCTGAATGTTATATCTAGAAAGAACAACTGGATGTACTTCAGATAACAAGCCAGCCCCATTTATCCTCTCTTAAAAATACTTTTCCAATATCATCCTGGACAGAGGTGAGTAGGTGGCATATCTTACTTCAAAGGAGGCTTGGGAATTTTTGGCAACAGTCTTGCAATTGACTAGATAAATTATAATTCCTTCCCTGATTCTGAATGTATCACTAGTTTTAGTGCAACTCTAGTTGCTTTAGAAAGGAAGATAAAATGTAATAAATAGTATTTCGTCTTTTTTTTTGAGCAGAGAAAATTAGGTTACAGGATTTCTCTTTTGAATTGAACATAGATTGAAATGAAACAACAGTAACAATTTGAAATTGAATAATGACCTGGAATTTTCCCATTTTCAGGTTGGGGAAAGCCAACTCTCCTATGTAGTATTCTTATCTTGGTAACATGGTTTTAGTTGACATGTTTTTCTACAACATGGAGTCTAGAGTGAGAATTAAAAGGTAATGTTTATTTCCAACATGTAAATCAAGGGAAGGAAGAGTGAGCAACAAAGCAATTTGGGGAAGGAAAAGATGTGAGAAATAATTAAAATGCTGCATTGACCTCTGAGTGATGCTTTAAAATGAGGCATGATATGACTATATAGGTGTTATTCATTGAGCACATAGTTGATTCCTGAGCCTTTCTTCTGGAATAATCCATATCGGGGGTTAAGAAATGAAGAAGTCTTCTTTTTCTCAATCTTGTCATCTCTTTTCACTTGTCAAACTTCTCATAGGGAGTTAATTAACTTTCAAACAATTTAAGGTTGTATCATATAGACAGTTTGAGATCATCCTCCTTAGATGCACAACGTGGTATATTAGATTCCATTTTCTGCAAAAGGAATTGCATTATAATTTATGGGTACAGAGACTACATACTTTAGCCATGAAGCTGGCTGACTTAGCTGTTTGTTAGAAGGATGCTTGGTTTCTCTTAGTTGCAGGAATATAGGCCAAGAGAAAAGGATTACAGAAGTCTAGACTACAAAACATATTGCATCTGATGCACTTAATTTGAGAAGATTGTTTTAGTATAGTTGATTGCTCAACTCTACAATAACTCTAACAGCCCAAATAGCTCCATGCCAAGGACATTGCCTTGTATTCTCTATAACAAAATTTTATGGTATACTGGTTTTGCTAAACTTTTAGTATAAAATATGCTATTTTTGAGAAGTGTACCACATTACTTAAAATTGAGAGTCTGGTTTTAGATATAACAGAGCTGTGGCATTTATCTGTGCTACATGGACAAGTCACATTTCCACTCAGACTCAATTATTTAGGGCTGTGGAAATGGTGGTATTTGGCTTGGGAAATGGTTCACTAGGAAAGCCCTTGGTCTGTAAGTGTAAGGATCTCAGTCAGATCTCAAGAACCCACATAAAGCAGAATGTGCTTCTGCTCAGTTGTAATCCCAGCTTTCCTATGTTAAGATAGGATGAGGAGACAGGAGAATCCATGAAAGCTTATAGGCCTGTTAGCCTGGCAAGGCCAATTGAAAGTCCCTTGCACAAGATGTAAGGTGAGGGCTGACATATGGGGCTGTCTTTTTAACTTCCACAAATACACCATAAATGAATATACACATGCACATGCACACCCATGCATGTATACACACACATACAAACACACACACACACACACACAAACACACATCAATGAACATATAGGTACACATAAATAAACATACACATACTCTCTCTGCCTCTCAAGACAGTTAGGATAGTTAATGTTTTTAGGGCTTTAGGGAAGATGACACCTATAACATATTTAATGGAAATTTTGTGCAAAATTGATCCTTATATGTGACTTCTCTGTTCACTTTATTCTTCCTTTTTGAAAACCATTTCAACATTTCTTGATGTCTTTAACTATCATGTAGACATTACAGATCAGTTGTCCTGTTCACAGTGTCCAGAGGCACTTCCTTTATTCTTTAGTCCACAAAAGATAGAATAAGTGACAGATTTTCCAGACCAATTTTACTTTCGGAAATACAAACTAGTGTGAACAGGTTTTGCTTTCCCTAAGGAAAAGACTCAGGTAACATATGAGGATGTTGAGATAACACCACACCCACCACTTTCCAGAGCAGCTAATTTAAAATTGCTTGCAATCTGGGAGAATCTGTCTCAACATCTCATAAGTAACCCCAGCTAACTATTTGCTGAAAGGTTTCCTGGGAATAGGATTATATCCAAGTCTTGTGACAGTGGTAAGTTAGAATGAGGCTACAGAGATCTAATTAAAAAGGTGATTTCCTGACATATGGAGCTCCTATGTGAAATCAAGAGCTAGTGCTGTGCACAGGGAGACACTGACCCTGTAGTTCTTATTACATTAGGTTTAAATCTTAACTGCTAAACACCTTTCAAATATTTAACTCTCTCCAAGTAAATGCACTCTGTAAAAGCTCTATTTGTTGACTTTTATCCCAGTTGGATCATCATTGGGGACTGCATCCCTGAGACCTGCGCATTAAGTGGTACATATGTTGAATAAACAGCCAGACAGCTACCAACTGTCAAGTTGCTTTAGCAGAGTATTTTTAAAAAAGCACATATGTCATGTTGAAAAGCAAAAGAAAAACAAAAGTTTATAAAAGAATTAGGAAATGTGCAGGTGAAATGAAACCACATGCTTCTGTGCATGGATAGTTTTTTGAATAACATTAGATTTCTTTTTAATTTGAAAGTGAAAGGATAGAAACATTTAAAGTTTAGTGTTAGGTTGAGTATCTTATTTTTGGCTAATAATTTTAGCGAGTTAATACATTGAGAGGAACCCATGACATAAGCAAAGACTGGGAATGTGCTCAGCTAGCTAACATAGATTTGATTTTACTCACAAGCAGCATATATGAAAATGAAGGTGCAGGTTACTCTTTATAGGTAAGCACAAGAGAACACACCAGCTTTTCTGGCAAAGAGAGTGGGAGTATTTATACTTTTCCATCTTGTTGCTACAGCATTGCTTTTCTGTGACAACATGATGGAACAACATTGACTGTATCATAGGTAGCCACCTGCCAAGTAGAAAGAGTATTGGTCACTTATGACTTGTTTGAATTAAAAATATAACACATATAGACTTGTGTCTTGTTTTCTTCTTCCTTCCTTCTTTCTTTGCAGGGTCTTTGTCTAGCATATTTTCATAAGGAAATACATTCTTGAATTCTTTGTATTCATGATTGTCATTTCAGGAGTTCTGAAGTAGGTATCATGATGGAGTGACAAGTGGAAAGGACTCATTGGAGGCAAGATGAATTCAAGAGAGGGGAGAGGGGAAAGTGGAACAGTTGATGAATTGTAGGCTCAGGATTCAGGTTTGAACCCCAAGGAAAGAGGGGACATGGAGTCCTGGAGAGACAGCAGCTTCAGAGCACATATTTTCTCTGACTGACTTTTAGTTTTCCCAGCGATGAGGTCTGCGGTAATAGGCAAATATTTCCCATTTAATAACAGAAATGATCAAGCCTAGAAACTGGTACTTCTGCCATTACTGCAAAATTCCAAGGTGAACTCCAAAGGTGCTGCAACTGGAGACTGGAGGCTGAGTTTTAGTGAAAGGTACCATTTTAGAAACAGAGTCAAAACAACTGACTCAGGCTAGGAAAGACTGCTGTGGTAGATTTCTAAGGACAGGCATTCATGTATCAATTATAATAAACAACTGAGGCGATAAAGGTTCACGACTTAATTTGTGTCCTCACAATCCCTGAAGATTCATTGAGCACCTTGTGCTTATCTTTCCTCATTTTCTTTTATCTCCACTTTGCATAACTTTGTAAATAAATGTACAAGACAGTCAGAGAAGTAATTCCCAAGGAGGAACAGTAGAACTCTAGGAACTCAAGTTCATTTTGTTGATCTGGCCCTCAAGCGCCAGAGGAACCTAGCTTTGTCAAACAAGTACTCCAACATCACTAGTAGGTGATTTTGTTACTCTCTGCTTCATCTCCTGTACAATCACAGCAAATACTAGTATCAAAGAGTGTTTGTTTGAAGAGTTGAGTCAGTGGGAGCTTGCTATAATTTGTGATAATGTTACATCATTATAACTTCAGTTTAATATCAAAGAAAATGAGCAGTTATTTGCTAGCATGTTGCTTAGTTCCTATAGAGGAGAGATTACATGTCACTTATATATGAAAATCTTCCCAAGCTAGGGTCCTCAGCTTAGTGCATGTAGAGTCTCCTTTGCTATTGAAGATGAATGATTTATTGTACTTTACTATTTCTTCTATTAGTCTTTGTAATTAGCATCCAAAGTGATAGGCATCATTGTGGTTCCACACACGTTTTTTTATTAGTCTTTTCCCCACTCATTTCTTATCCTTCTGACTCTTTCTTTTCTGCTCTTTGTCTCAATTGATATGCCTCTTCTACCTCATATTACCCACTTTCCTTTCTCTCTCCCTACTCAGAATCTTTTCTTCTTTCACAATGTCTTTTTAATTCCACACACACACACACACACACACACACACACACACACACACACACAC
>CAJQZJ010034249.1:210203-230785 GCA_907164525.1 Lophiomys imhausi
CACACACACACACACACACACACACACACACACACACACACACACACCCAAATACATATATGAGAGAGAATAGTGGTATTTGTACTTCTCAGTTTATTTTTTATAAGATGTCCAGTTCTATCCTCTTTCTAGAAAATATCATGTGACATTTTTCTTTACAGCTTAATACATTTCCACTGTACATATTTACCAAATCTTAGTTTTTTTTAAGTTTGGAAACTTTGCAGACTATATTTCTAATTACATTTTATTCTGTCAGAGCAATAATATGCATATAGTTTTTTTAAAAGTAGAGTGTAAAATTTAACAACAAAATTTCACAGGTCGCTGTACATCTTTCCATCCTCGTCACCAGTCACTGCCATCCTTGTGAGTGTCTCTTAGTTAATTTTTGTGCTTGCTGCGTTTTGAAATCATATACCAAGGCTCCTGTTTACTATCTTCTCGTTTTCAAATGTTATCCATTATATATGTTTTGTGGTAATTTAATTTTTTAACAGTTGGATATAAACATCTCTAGGAACCAATGACCATAAATAGTTTCTAGAATCTGGAAAAGTAGTATCCTCAATAACTTACAGCAATTTTATAGCAAGAGAAATGGACATGCTACCCAGGAACCTGTGCTCACTATTCACCACATCCTGGCCTAATTTCTTTACTTACTGGTGTCATCTTTCTTCTCTGGTTCTGAATAGGCTGATATCTGTGGTTGACAGATGTTGGACTGAATCAATCTAGACTAAGAATTTGGTTGCAGTGGGATACTCTTGCTTCCTGTCTCCATGACTTAGCTCATGTTCCAGCTTAGAAGATGATCTGAATCATTGGCTCTGCCTTCTCACATACAGTGCATTTACCCATGCTCTTTATTAACTCAGATAGATTTCATTATCTAGCATGAGCCACTCTAAATGCTTACCACTTAGAATTCCAAGTATTTTGTAATAAGAAACTGGGAACATAACTCAAAATGATTTATATTAGTGATATCTCTCCAGGTTGAATATAAAACTTAAGAGATAAGATGATCTGATTATACATATATATCCATTCAGTCAAAATTAGACAGTCAATACCCAAGTCAATGAGAAAAAAATTCTTGTTTATTTATTGAGAAATATTCATGATTTAAAAATCTAACCATCTTAAGGAACTCATTGTTTTCCTATTATAAATGTTTTTACTAACATTTCTCTGTAATTTATGTAACAAACTAGACAATTTTATTTTTCAAATTCATAAGAATTGTGTAATTAATTTTGTACAACATGCTATTTAAAACATATATTGCTGAATGAGCTACTTAAAGTTGATTAACAAATACAGTATCTTACATGAGATATAATTTCAGCAACTGCCTTCCTTCCTTCTTTCCTCTTCCTCTTGTTTTAGAAACATGGTCTCTCTGCATAGCATTTTCTATCCTAGAACTCACAAAGTAGACCAAGCAGGCCTCGAATTCACAATTCTGAGACTGGGGCATGTGATACCACATCTGGTTAGCATATTCTAAGAATACAGTTGTTACTAACTATAGCTCTCATGCTGTGTCATGCTGTACAATAAATCTTTTGAGGTTACTCCTCTTTTATAACCGAATGTTTGTATCCTTTGATCATTATATCCTAGTAAGTCTCAGTTTCCTAAACAAGTACAGTTGATAGAATACACACATTCTCTCTGTCTGTGTCTCTCTGTCTCTGCTTCTGTCTGTCTGTCTGTCTGTCTGTGTCTCTCACATATGTATGGGATTTATTAAATTGCCTTAGAGACTGTGGTCTGGGCAGTCCAATAGTGGCTATCTCACATTTGCTAGGCTGACAACCTGCTACTTGTTCAGTTCCTGAAGCTGGGTATCTCAGTAACCCCAACCTGACATTGAAGACCTGGAGGTGCCTGAGAGCTGCTGGTCTCCAGTCTATGTTGGACTCTCAAAAACATTGGTTCTAGTATCAGCTTTCACAATATTTGCAGTCCCAAATGATGATTTTTTTTCTTGTTAAAAGCTAATAGTATTCTACTGTGTTTATACCACATTTTATTTATCTATTTATTTATAATGGACATTTACACTCATTCTACATCTTGATTCTTTTAAGTAATGTTAAGGAAATTCTTTTTTCTTTGTTTTATTGAAAAATATTATTTTTTTGTTTATTCACTACTTCAAGCCACATATCTATCACAGTGGCCCCCTCTCTCCTTCCCAGTCCAACCTCCCACCTTTCTATCCTACTCCTCCAGAGTGAGGTGACCTCACACATCAGTCCACCATCCCAGTTCAACAGTCATATGAGGGCCAAAAGCCTCCTCATATACTGGGGGCCTACATGGCAGCACCACTAGGGCAAAGTGTCTCATCAACAAAGTCTATGTTTCTGTTCCTTTTGGTGTGTTGGTTGTATAATAGTTATCCTGTACTATATGGATAAAATCCAATTATAAGTGAATAGATGCCATGTGCATCTTTCTGAGTCTGGGTTAGTTCACTCAAGATTAGCTTTTCTAGTTCCATCCATTTGGCTGTGAATTGCATGATTTCATTGTTTCTTATAGCTGAGTAGTATTTCATTGTGTAGGTGTACCACAGGTTTTTTGCCCATTCATTGGTTGAGGGACATCTGGGTTGTTTCCAGTTTTCTAGCTAACACAAGTTATTTTTTTAATCACATAATATATTCTGATTATGATTCCCCTTCTCTGTTTACTTCTACAAGTTCCCCCTCCCGGATTGCCACCCCATCTAGATCAACTTCCTTCCTATCTCTCATTAGGAACCAAATGGGCACCTAAGTGATAAAAATAAAAGGAGATAAAATGTAATAAAATAAATTATAATAAGGTAAAACAAAAACTAACACATCAGAAATTAAACAAAATATACAGAAGAAAAAGAGTCCAACAGAAGGCACATTAATCAGATACCCACTCACTGCATACTCAGGAAGCTACAAAAATACTAACTGGAAGTCATAATATATATGCAGACAACTTGGTGCACACTCCTGCAGGTCCTGTGCATATTGCCCCAGTCTGTGTGACTTCATATGTGCTTTGATCATTTTGATTTTGAGGGCCTTGTTTTCTAGGTGTCCTCTATCCCCTCTGCTCTTGCATTGTTTCTGCCTTCTCTTTCACAGGACTCCCCGAGTCCTGAGAGGAGAGATTTTTGTAAACCTCCCATTTAGGACTGAGTGTTACAAGGTCTCTCACTCTCTACATAATGTCTGGATGTGGGTCTCTGCATTTTTTTCCCATCTGTGGCAGTGGAAAGTTCTCCTGTCTGATAATGTCTGAATAGGGAACTAATCTATGAGCACAGTAGAATGTAATTAAGAGTAGTCATTTTATTATTACTTTCTTTCCTTCTTCCTTCCTTTATTTCTTTCTTCCTTTCTTTCTTTCACAGTAGTATTTGGTTTTATCATAGGAGTCTTTCCTATCTAGTCTCAGGTTCTTGGTCACCCAAGCAGTTCATTTATTGAGTGTATGTTGGGGTGGGCCAACACAAAGCCCTGGTTCTTGGTCTGCAACCCCAACTTGTGGTGTCTGCTCTCCTGAGTGCTGTAGCTTGGGAGCAGCAGGGAAAGTTCTCCTGCTCTTGGAACCCCATCCAGGCAAGATCTCCTATCCACCAATGGTGGTGAGGGCAAAAGGGAGGGGAGAGGATCTCTCTCTCTTGCCAATACTACCACAAAGCAGACAAAAGGCAGAGTTGTCTCTCCCACACTCACTCCATTGAGGCTGGTTCACCCACAACCCCCATATCCAGGACCAGCTCTAGTGTGCTGCCCAGATAAGGTGTGGGGGCTGCTCTCCTGAGTGCTGCAGCATGTGAGTGGCAGGGACAGCTCTCCTGCTTTTGTGACCCCACTGCAGCCAGCTCTCCTGTCCACCAATGCTGGTGATGGTCAAAGAGAGAGGAGGAGATCTTTCTCCCTCGCAACACCACCATAAAAGACACAGAAGGCAGGGCTGGCTCTCTCACACTCCCTCCCTCAGTGCTGGTTCACCTACAATCCCCTATTCCAGGGCTAGGAAGGGCTTGCTAGTCTCTGGCTTGCTTCCTGCCCTGGGAGAACATCTGGTGCTTGTTTGGTGCTGGACTGGTGGTCCATCCCAGGCTAACTCCATTTCTAGGCCCCATGGCGTCAAAGTGGTATTGGTATCTGGCTTGCTTTTTTTCTCCCCAGAAATGTTGTTACTATTCATTTAGATGTTCGTAGGTTAGAATACTGAATGCAGACATAACCTATATCTTCTCTACCACCTACTGATGTACCTGTGACACAGAAGCCACATCTGCAATACTGCCAGGGGCAGTGAAATCCGTGATTTTTAGAAAAAAAAAACTATTGTAAAGATATTTGAACACCCAAAATAATGACAACAGTGTGCCACCAGCTACATTAATGTCATTCTATGTTGCTGAAATGACCTTCCAGGTATTGTAACTTTACCTTTTAACAGGAGGATATTTATTTTCAGTTTTAATTATTTTATTCATGTGTTATGTTTCCTTACTCTGCAATGGGCTGTACATCTTTTGGATCTGTTCTTTGTGGCTGATCTGACAGCCACCTTTTGGGATCTTTCTGGTGAGATAGAACTAGATTTGGAAGTCTGAGAATGCACACCACTACAGTGTGACAATTCTGAGAATAGAGATCTTTTCCAGCTCATAAGATTCTTTGAAATCTTTGGGGACATTTCTTTTTCTATATTGATACATCTTATGTACTTTGCCAAAATCGGGCTGGAATGTTTCCATTTCTCTTCTCTTTTTTTAGCCACCTCTGGGCTTGCTTTGCTCCCCAAACTATAAACATTAAACAAGGTGTCTGCATATGAGACAGAAATGGTTTAAGCACCTGGGACTCTAAACCTTCCCCATTCATTTTCAAAACAGGATCACAAAATCTGCTGTTCCTTCTTGTTCCATACACGGACAAGATTCCAGTTCTCAAATGGTTTTATGGAACATTTGGTGGCATATTCACCTGTCAGCTATTGTTAAGTTTTACACTCTAGAAGAATATGCTGATTATGCTGACACAATGTAATGTGCTTAAGAACATGCCACTCAAAAGTGTGGCTCTCTGGATAATTTTACCTTCAAGGAACTTTTTCTGCAAGGAACTATCCCTTTTGAGATAAAGGTAATTCTATAATAACAGAACGAAAAGGCTATATTATGATTTAGAGCATACCACAACAAATTAAGCGTGATTTCTTTTTGTATGAAAACATACAGTTTTATGTTGTACTTAAATAGGAAGGAAAAGAAAACATGAAGCTATTAGATGATTTCTAATTATAGAATGTTCCCTAAAAGAGAGACAATAGCTAATATATAGATCGAACAACAACAACAACAACAAAACCCTATTGTTTCATTCTACCAAATATCAAACATTTTCTTCAAAAATCTCTAATTTTTACACATATTAAGTCAAGGAACTAAAAATGTCTTTTGTGGATATTTTTATAATAATATTTTCTGTTATAAAAAAGGCATTGCCAGACACTACCATCTGTCGTGTAGACTGACAGTGTATGAATCTGATGTCTTCCTGTGACTTCCTGTCTTATATAATTGGAGGTTTCAGCCCATAATGATGATACATTTCTACCAAAGGACAACTAAGTTTGGATTTTCCTGGAATATTTTAATCATTTCTCTGCTGTGTGCTGATAAGACTAGAATTCTGTGTTGTTAGAGGCTACAAATGTGTCTATTGAGAGAGTGTTAAAAATTCTCTCTGAGCCTCTGGCCATCATCCAGAATTATTACCATAATACCTCCTGAAATGAGTCAGAAAACATAATGTGCTATAATTGATAAATGTTTCATTTGTACTTACTTTAGTTTGGAAATTTGAAATGCTTGGACTGTCTTGGCTGCATCAACATAGGAAAGGATTTATTGTATTTTTTTTTCAATGAGAAAATCTTCATGAATTGTTTGCTTGAATGTCAGAGCCTTTGTGTACTGTGCCTTAAAAACAGTCCAAGGACATTAAAAATACTTTATTGACTCAGGCATATGCTTGGGAATATATATAAATTGTCCAATCTCAATGAATGGGAATAATGACACTGAATTACTTAGATAGTTATTTATCTTAAAACACTGCCTTCTTCAATAACACAGAAATAGTAAAGCACTTAATTGGAGATAATCTCTGTGTAACTGAGCATTGTCAAAGGGTAATGACCTCCTGCTGCTAAGCCCTGGGAATGTTGACAGAAAGCCAACACATTTGTTTTCAAAACAGGAGACATAGATCTACTGACAAAAGTCTATTAAATGGCTTTATTTTTGGTATACTTTGTAATAGAAATCTCATCTGGCCATATTACCATTGTGTTTCCATTTTTTTCCCTCCTAGTAACTTGTAGGTCCTCTTGCCCCTGCTGTTCAATATACTGATTAGCATCTCAGCTGCCACTGAGTGACTGCTCTCTGAATGAAAGAATGAGTTTAGTTAACACTGGGGTTGCTAAAAGGATTGGAATGAGTTAGTATTCATCAAGGTTACTGCCTAGTACAATATAATAATCAATGCTCTATAATTCTAGCAGAGGAAATAGCCTCAATTATTTATAAAGAAACAGGGCAAACAGTTGTTCACCTCCTCCCTCCAGTTCCCACACACTTCATTTGACTAATGTGTGAACTTTCATTTGGCTTATGAATAAAATTTCACTTACAAAATGGTCTTCTGGGAGCTGAGGAGGGAGCTCAGTCATCAATCAGCAAAGGGACTTGCATGCATGAGATCCTGTGTTCAGATCCTAAGGATGTATAAAAAAGCTGGGACCAACAAGATCCCTTAACTCTTGAGCTGGAGGGCAGAGACAAGAGATTTTGGGGTATAGCTGGCTACCCAGAGTGGCACACTAAATTAGCTTTAGGCTCAGTAAGAGATCCTGAATAAAAAAATTGGGGTTAACAACAGAGAAAAATGTTTGATGTTGACATCCTGCCTCCACACATATGCACACACATGTTTAGGTGCACGTGCACACACATATACACACATACACTAAAAAAAAGAAATACTTTCTTCGTAGATTGACATTTTTTCTGAATGGAAATGATGGATCTAAAACTGATTTCCCTATGAGTGTACTTTTCTAGGAGATAGTATTACCTTTAAGCATGAGGAAATAGAAGCTATTATAACATTGAAGTACCTATTATGTGAGACAGGAAGTTGCTTGAAACCAACTCTGCCTGTTTTAATTTTTATCAGATACTTCCTATGGGAGTCTTCTACATCATTGTACACAGTGGATAATTCCTTGATTGTCTCGCATGCTACAGGAGAAAACTTCCATCACATTTTAGAAATCTCTATATTGATGACCTGAACCCATCTTCTATAGTTTTTATTAAGTTTCAGGGCAAAACTATGGTTTGAGTATCTTAATAGTGTTTTAAGTCTAACAAGTGATTCCAATATGCAGCTGGTGTTCTTTGATTCGCTGTTCTACATCTTGTGAGTGTCTTGCATTCATGCAGAGAAGTTCTTTCTGAAACACACAGTTTTTGCCAATCACCAAGAACCAAACTAAATGTTGTATGCATATTATATAATTTTCATCATTAAATTTAATATTTTCATCCAGAGTAACTTTCCTAAGGTCTCAACTAATAAGGTGGTTGTGGTGACGCTAGAATATAAAGCTGGTTCTAATGCCAAAGCTTGTAGCAATTTCTTCATAGTGCTTTCCTTATCCAAACAACCTACATATTCTGTAACCACTACTGTTTGGTAATGGGTGAGCACATGTTTTATTGATTGTTATCAAATTATCAATGATGACAAAACAATGATAGCATAGACATCATACATTAAATTCATGCTTTGAGCCATGTACTATGTTCGTCATGATTATCAAATTTACAAACAGAGAAGTGATCAAATAATTAAGTGCTGAAAGTAGTGTCTAAATTTATGATTCCTTTGGGTTTTCAATCCCTGATTCTGGTTCAAAATTTAAGAACTGGCTTAAGAAAGTTAGGTAAACTTCTAAACTTTTTGTCTATGAATATGTGAGGTAGTTTTTGTTACTTTCAATCATGAAACCCTGGGTTACAATGATTCTCTTTCTGGCTCATTAGAAAGAGGTATCAGAAACTTGATGCGAGGTCAAAAAACTTCATCTGGGCTACCTGGGAAGTTGTCAAGGTAATTAGCAACATCTAGGCTTTCTTTTCTCTGCTGTAATAATCTACTGCTTATTTATATTTTTTGCAACTTTTCTTGTATCTTTTGCTAAAAGAGGTGTGAGGAGATCATAGCACAGCTGTAAATCCTTAAAAATTCTTCCCTCACAGCATTTCTGAGAATTTTTCCAATTTGTTTTAGAAGCAGAAGGGAAAGTTCCTGTTAGTGCAAGTGGAGCCATGCATAGCCCTCTAGAAACCATTGTGTGTGCCTCACAAGGCTGTTATTAGTGATAAATGAGACAAGAGATGAAAAGTGCCTGGCACATGGGAGGGTTGGGGCTCAATGAATAGTAGCTATTACTGACACTCCCCGGATGGCAACTGGAAAAGGAAGAGAAGTGGAGAGGACAGATCTGTACTAATAACTCAGATGCCTCCCATTTTTCAAAGATACCATTTGAATTTCCAGGAATATTTTTTTGTATGTAAAGAAAAATGAACATTTAAGGTCCCAATATCAGTCATTTTATACTCGATTGTTATGATATCTATCAAATCATATGAACAGGATCAATTTAATTTCACCTGTACATTTGGAGCAATTCTTAAGGCCCTGTGATGTGCAGAGTAATCATTGAGGGACAGATATTTCCAGTCACTTGGGGGCAAGAAAAATTGTTATAAACACCAGGGGTAGGTGGTATTCAAAATACTCAAACACAGAAGAAATACTCATTTTTCTGTCTACTTCTACCTGTTTTCACCTTTATTCTCCTACACAGGCTAAACTAACTTCCAGTTTTATGAAATGCTATTTGAATTTGAAAATTTGACCTAAGTAACTTTGAAAACCTGATCTTGTTTATGATTCCTTACATCACTATTCTGTTAGTGACTGTGAAGTTTTCTAAACTTCACAAGTTAGACTTATGTTTCTCTAGGTCTGGGTTACTTCATTGAGTATACTGTTTTTCAGTTTTACCTAGTTACTTGAAAATTTCATGATTTCTTTTTTTCTTATAAATGAATACACTATAGTTTAATTGGAGTAACCCCACACATAGACTAGAGTTTAATTGGACAAAGCTTCCCTAACAATAAGCCTAGTGCTAAGCAATAGATATGTCTTTCAAATTTCTCATTGGGAAGTCCAAGAGAACAAAAAATTGATACAGGCTATTTAAATTATCTACCAAACTTCAGAAGAAGACCCTGTGGTTGAAGACATCACACACTTTGGTCTCAGAATTTGGAGAAATCAAATTGATACTTACATGGAAGCCACCACCTTGAAGGCTAGCTCTCATTGTGTTGGAAAGTGTTGGTAAAACGCTTGGAGACAAAGCCAACAAAAGTGCTACTCAGCTATAAATCTTGTGAACTACAATAAAAATTGGCTTGGCAATATATGCTTAATTGTGTAGTAGTGATATTAATAGCCTACTCAATGGGTGGGAATTCATGGCTGTTACTGTAAAGTTAGCTAAGAACCTTTGGTTGGAGAGGTAAAATAGCTCCTGGAAGAGAATATACTACTTCCATTTTGCTAAATTAATTTAATATCCAATTGCTTTATAAATATGCATCCTGATACCTATAAGAGAGAGCAGCTTTCACCTTTCACTAAACGAAGCTTCTTTTTGTACCAAGGGAAGACTGTTATATACAACCTTACTGGTCAAAGTGCAGACAGTAAGTGATCAGGAAGCACCATCTCCAAATGAGACATCCATATCACAGTCCTTTTACTGTTGAAATGGGCATTGAAAACGGCTGAAAAGGGCAGAGAAAAATGATCTAAGTTAGAGGCCATGAGAATGGATAAAAAATAGTTTCCTGGACATAAAAGGGATACTGTAAATATTGATTCGCAGGAGCTGTGGTTGCCTGAGCAAGAGTACACTAGTCAACATGGCAGCATGGTTGGAGGAAAAGTTCACGATGGCCTATCCCAGGGGAAGAACAACAAAGTCACTGGTACTGAGGGAGGAAGAGTCAGATTTTCAAGGATGAGACCTCTGCTAAATTGCCTAAATGTAGAGAAATTTTAATCCAGCAATATGGCTCCTTTGGCATGGGTTCACATCCAAAGATCTGTATGATCCAGCTGAAATTCACAGCCTCTGGCTGAAATACACACCTTTAATCCCTCTGTCTGGAATTTAGTACACAACTTTAATCATTAACAATGATGCCTAATTGAGGGCAAAGTGACAAATCAGAGAAAGGTATGCCAGAATACTCAGAGATAGAACATCTCCAACTCTCATGAGAACAGACAGATGAGAGTGAAGCTACTAAAGAACAGCACAGTAAGAGAACAAGGGAGTTTGTTAGACACAGTGCAGTACAGCGGAGGAGAGTACAGTACAGAAATGCAGTAGAGTGCGTGCAGTCAGTGCACTACAACTCAGTCCTGTTCACTTGAGTTCGGTGCCAGCAGCTTGGTGGACTTCAGCTTGTGGAGTTCAGAGGCAGTTATTGCAAGCAGAGCAGTTCAGTCAGAAGTGGACATAAGCAGGTTTGAATCAGTCAGCTTGAAGAGGAGTTTTGAACCAGAACAAATGAGTTGAACCAGCCAGCCACAGTTCAGAAAGAACTGAACAAGGTGAGCTTATTCAGCAATAAGTCATGGAGGCTGAAAACATTCTATACCTAGGTTAGTAGATAGAGGCTGGAAGATAAAGTCTTCAAGGTCCAGGCTTGCAGAAGATTAGATTGTACTGAGGCTAGAAGCTTCTAGCCCTAGGCTTAGGGATAGTTAGATAGAAATAATCTGGGCTCAATGCAAGCCATGTATTCATAAAGCTTGGATACAGCTGGCTCTCATCTCATCCCCTCTTCTGAGGAAATAAAAACTACACTTACACCTAAGTCTAAGTGAGCACCAATGGTGTGTGTGTGTGTGTGTGTGTTTGTTAAACCAATGAGTATGAGTACCAATGGTGTGTGTATATTTAAAATATTTACACTAATATTCTTGAATTTATATAATTTCTTAGATAATTGATTTAGATACTGTCTTCTATTAGTTGGACTCCCACAAATTTTCTATCAATTTAAATAAGATATTAAAACTATTATTTAAATTGACATAAAGTTTATGCAGGTCCAATTAATAAATGACAATATCTACAAAACCATTATTATTCATTTCAGTTAAAATCTTGCCAGATATGGTAACATATGTTTGTAAAATCAGCCATTGTGAGGTAGAAGCAGGAAGATTGGCAGTTTAGAGTAAGCTTGGGATGCATAGCATTTTTCATGGCCTTTCAGTCAATTGCTGCTTAGCTTGTTCTATGTAGTGAGATTCTGTTTTAAAAATTAATTTGCATTTCCCTAATTTTTATGTGTGGTTTGACATTTATGTTTTGCCCTGAATTTATCTTGGTCAAACTATTTTTAATTTCAATGGATGGGGGATAACTTTTTCTAAGGGTCTAACCAGGTGGCCTCTCTAAATAAATACAGAGGTTGATGGCCCATCATAAAGAAATGTGAAACTGTAACAAATGTTAAAATGCATCTATGAATCCAACCATAGTTGTGTGCTTGATGTATTCCTATGCAGTACTTAAAGAAATAATTTAAGAATTGACTTATAAAATGTTCATATAATTTTGTTGCAAGGAAAAGTTAGCTAATTATGTTCATTCTTGAAAAATCTTTACAATTATTAGTCTAAAAGCAGGCAGCAATTTTACCCACTAGATCAGTGAGAATCTGTTAAATTCTAATCACACTGCTAGATATTGGCTCACTTCTAATTGAGCTTATTGTAATCTGTGTCTTCATATATTCAAACCTTTCTGTATTTTGGCTTGTTTACTTTGGTTAGATTTTTAGGTTGGGAATTTCCCTGAACAAGCCACTTTCCAAATTACTTCTCCAGAATTGAACTAATATCTGCAGTTGTTAGGAAGGAATGCGTAGTCAGTTCATTGAACACTCATAAACTAATAACTGTAGTTTTGGGAATGAATGGGTAGTCAGTTCAATGCACACTCATAAACTAGTATCTGTAGTGGTTAGGAATGAATGGGTAATCAGTTCAATGCATGCTCATAAACTAATATCTGTAGCTTTGGGGAATGAATGAGTAGTCAGTTCAATGCATACTCATAAAACAATATCTGTAGTTTTGGGGAATGGATGGGCAGTGAGCTCAATGCACACTCATAAACTAATATCTGTAGTTGTTGGGAATGAATGGGCAGTGAGTTCAATGCAAACTCTTAAACTAATATCTGTAGTTGTTAGGAATGAACGAGTAGTCAGTTCAATGCACACTGATAAACATTTTGGACATGTATTTACTTATTTTACTTTGATGTTTTGATATAAAGTAATACTTGCTTAAGTTTACCTTTTCTGGCTGCAAGAAAGTCAACACATTTCTGAATTTCTATTTGATGATTATATTTGTGTTTAATATTAATGATCTGTTGAAATTCTTGCCTGTTTGGAACTTAAATTTTAGTTACTTTCCAAAATTTATACTTCATAATTGTAAATATAGAAATATAACAAAATTTTTAATAAAATATCATATTTGCAGATTTCCTAGAAAATTAAATGTTCTATTTTAATTGATATATTTGTATTTAAAGCATTATATTAGCAATATATTTCTTCATGCATTAATTTCATAGTCAAAGTTTAGAAAACCATACTTTTGTTCAAAGATTTGATGAATATTTCATAACTTTTCTTCATTTCCTTTTATTTGACTTCCAAAAATTGAAACTTTTTAATGCATCTGGAATTTGTTTCAGTCTGTGGCATGAGGTGAGCATGTCTGACTTTTAAATAATTTAGTGTGTTATGACCCAGCTGCTTGATTTCCCTTGCAATTTGCCAAAAGACCAGTGAAAGATGGGCATGCTCTTGTTTTATATTTTGTGTTCATTGTTATAACATCTGTTACTATATTAAGTGTGCCAATATTTTATACTGAAAAATCTCAGGTCTTACTACAATGTTGCTTCCAGAAACTTAATTAATTCTCTTTGATGAGAGAGGTATAATTTCATAAAATGCTGTTTAACTATTTTTATATTACCTAATCTATTACAAGGGTACACCTTACCAAATGATGTGTTTGCACAATTTCAGAAGTACAGTGTCTACAAATGTTAGCATACCACTTTAATCTTTAGAGAAAACTGGGTGTAAAATCTGAGGTTGAATTATGCCCCAAAATCTGATTGACTCTGAATTTTTACAAGTTTATGTGCTTCTGTCTGTTTTCCCTCCATGGGACACTGACAAGACTTAAAGTAGATGTCATTTAATAAAGGAGATACCATACAGATGCACTGTTTTCCTTGCACTTTTATTTAATGTAAGCATAAGGAATATGAACTCAGATAAGTGACGACAACTCCTACTAATTCACGTGGATAGTGAAGAGTTTCTTTTAAATTTTGAAAAGAACTGAAGTGTATAGCTCAGGTAGACTATTTGGTTAACATGGGGAGAGCCTCAGCTCAGTGCCATCAATGTATTTCAATTACATTGTTTATATACTAATTTATATAACTTAATTATAATATTAATAAAATAAATTAAATAGAATTAATATAATTAAAATATATCAAGCTAGTTAGTATTTGAATGCTGGTATTTTGGCTCACCAGAGAATTCATACCACTTAATATAATTTATCACTAATATTTAACTTGAGAACCTTTCTACACTTTTACTTGTGTTCAACTTCATGCTAAGAAAATATAACTCACTTCTAAACTGTACACTGTATGTAGAGAAAGCCAATAGAGATGTGGTACACAAAGGAGGTGATAAGATGAACCTGGTAAGGTGACATATGCAGGTGAGGACAGTAAAGAGGATGTAATAGAAAATTTGTAGAACACACACTGAAGTGGTATTTGTGACTAGATCTTCTAGGTGCTGATTGGTATCTCAGTCCCATCAGACACAGCCTTTGATCTCTCCATTCTCTGTAGTGATTTCAGGATTCACATTTTAAATCTTTGGTCTAAACACGTAAGAAGAATTCCTTCCATACTTTTTGTATTTTTCCTGATCTCAGCAGGTCTAGATTCTTTTCACTAGGAACATGATCATATTTTGGAGGAAGTTAGATAAAAAGTCAACTTGTCCTCACATATTATGCTCTGTTGTCCATTTTATCCTGTGCTTAACTGTAGCTGGCATGTGCTAAACTTTACAGGGAGTTCATAATGAAAAGTTGTGAACTTCTTTGTAGGCTTGCAAGAAAAATCTTAAAACGGCTTTTCTTAAAAAAGACGATTGTGAATGACCATTAAGTTGAAATCACAAGAGGGATGTAGGTGAGCTGGAAAATGGAGACAAGTAGAAAATCTATTTAATGACCTGTTCAAGATACCCTTATTCATGTCTGCCTTACCTCAGATATTTTATTAATCACAAAAGTACTAATATTCTTGCTGCCTGTTGTATTTCCTGATAAAGGAGAAGAAAAACATGAGTATAAGATTTGGCTTTATGAAGAATCTCAAGGAATAGCAATAGTCATTGTTTTGATGTGTACCCCAAGAGCCTGGCTCACAGCCAGTTCTTTTATTTCCCATCTCCTCTTTGGCATGGATAAGGAGTGAAGCCAGAGACAACTATCAGGGAATCTCCAGACCTGGTTCAGTAATTAGAATCCCTTTGAAAAACCCTTATAGCTCTGCTTCTCAGTTGTTGGTTTTTTTTTTTTTTTTAATGAGGAGAGTAATAATTTCCCAAAGTTAGTGGGATACTGTGAGAATCAGATCAAATGATGAATGTTCAACCCCCTTTCTAAAAGCAAAATGCCACTTGTAGACAAATGTAAAATGTTGTAAATAAGTGGTGGTGTACTTCTTCACATTAATGCCAACATAGCTAAATATAGATGCAAACATAACTTAATTTCCTAAAGCTTAATATAAATAAAACTCATATGGCAATACATATGCACCTTATTTTTTCTCATTTTAGTTGTCAGTGACACTTGTCATATTGCCATCTCAGCACAATTTTAACTTATTAACCAGGTACGTCATAATTCCTCATTAGTGCGTTGGCTCTGGAAATTTAATTAATTTGATGAAATGCTTTGGTAATTCAATTATTGAATTTCATTCTTTATATTTAAAGTCTATAAACAAAAATTATAGAAAAGTACTTAAGTTATTGCATTATTTTAATACTGTGATTGAGTAGCATTTGTATTTGAGATAAGTAGGCAGCATGTTTAAATGATGTGCTCATGAAAGTGAAATATTAAAAACAGCTTATGAAAACCTCCCATCTGGCAGTTACAATTGATCAGAAATCTACTCTTCAGCATTATTTTGAAAATAGCATGAGTTTTTAATTAAAACTGTTCATTCGATTTATTAATGTAAGTAAAACCTCCCATCTGATCATGTTTAACTTGAGAAAGTGGTTTTCTAAAACCTCTTTTATGGATTGAATGATACAATTTTCAATAAAGAATAGTTATAAAAAATGTCAGACATTTATTTGCCATCAATCTTCCTGTGTGCTCTCCTTAATTTCAAAATTGAACTGTGAACATATTTCTGCCTGCTTAAACATATTCAATGACTTCATGTTCTTAGTTCTTATCTTAAAAAAGGTCAGTTAAAAGTAAGCTGAGACAAAATTCCTTTTATATACTGAGTGATAGAAGGAAAATTTATGACTAACTTAAGATTGGCATGGTCAAAAATGTAAGCATATCATTAAGGTTAAAATTTCTCATATAAAAGCCTGAGATGAAGCCTAGCACATAGAATACATGTGTAAGGCCAGCACACATCTGTAATACAGTCAGAAGGTCAATGCAGGATGAAGATCACAAGTTCCTTGCCAGGTCTCATGGAAGAGGGAGACCCTGTCTTGAAAGAAAACAACACAAATTAAACTAAAAATGTCTGAAATGGCAGTAATTTTCTTCAAAATGTATAAGTGCTGATTGAGTTGCTATCATTCATTCATTCCTTCATTTTCTCACTCACCATTCATTCATTCATTCATTCATTCATTTAAAGTTCATTACAAACTTTATCTCACATATCCTTTCATCCCAGGCAGTGGGTTTGAAACCATAGGCTCTATTTATTCAGTGTTCCATGCATGGCCTCAAGATTCAGCTGTCCTAGCTTCATTCTTTAAGGAGAGGTTATTATTTGCTTATTTCCAGAAATTCCAGAACCTAATTTAGAAGCTATGATGACTGCCAGATATGTATGCAAAGGAATGGATAACTTAACACAATGGATTGATAAAGCAGTGTAAAGAGTAACAGGACATATATACATATATATATGGATAATAGTTGTGTTTCTCACATTTTAGGTTAAGTTTGCAATATACACAAGTATATTTATGTATTGAGCAATATAGGTTTCATAGTAGAAGTAAACAGTTTTGGAATGTTTCTCTGGAGAATTTAGTGAATGACTGAAGTCCACTAAGACACTAGCAATTAGAAGTACACTGCATTACCAATTATTTTCTTCATCAGTACATATACATAGTACAATATAAACTATATTTTCTGATGTTGTTAGACCCTTATCTTCATTTTTTAATGTTTACAGCACACATTTATGTTAAGCTTCACTTTTAAAAACAGTTGTCACCAGATCCTCTTTATCTATACATTCCAGAATTCCTTATGTAATGGTGGATATGAACTCCTGTTATGTTTTCCTCATTGCTTATTTACATCACCAATCACCTTATTTTCCAGAAATGGAGCAAGGGAGATTGAAGCCTGATTTTGACAGTAGCTCAGCTCTGATGCCCTGGAATCATGAGCCCTGTGCTATTTATCAGTCTGCACCTTTGATTTATGTCTCTGCTGTAACAGTGACTAAAATTTTAATTATCTTACCAACAGCAATGCTCAGAGTCACCTCATTTACTCTGGCAAGAATGGTTTATCCATGAATGGTAATGCTACTGCAGTATCCTATCTTTTCAACAAATTATCTCTGCAAGACTTTACCTGTGCATCCTTATAGAGTAATTCTAGTTGAGGCTTTAGTTACTTATTTATTAGTATTCTGAATTTTAATAAAAACTATTTGGGAAAATATAAACTTGCATGCAAGGCAAAATATATTTTAAATGTGTAAAAAAGTCAAGGGAAAGAGAAAGAATGAATGAATAAAATCAAGCCAGCAGTCAGGTTAGTGCTTAAAGTATTTGCCCTATAGTTCTATACACTTGGTAAAAGTAGCTCAGAAACTTCACTTTAGGGTTTGTAGAAACCAATCAAACAAGAAAAATATAAAGAGTATGTCTAGGTAAAAGAATGAGTTGCTTTGAAGAAATGTCTTAATTATTCATGAAACCACAGTCAGGACTCAATTTTTAATATTGTTGTATGCTATAAAATCTAAAACTTGTTTATCAAAGACTAAGAGATTTCATAAATCTGTTTTGCATTAATTTTCCCAAATTAGGACATGCCATATTCTGGGAATGAGGTTCATCATCGTCCTACATCTTCAGGAAGGAAACTCTACACTTACAGTGAAATAAAGACACAAGGGAGGACAACACAGACCATTACATCTCTGTAACAACAGGTCATACTAGTGAGAAAGGTACTGATGTGCACAAGGCTTTCAAAGCAAGACAGAAACCCACATAGTAGATCTTATACCAAATGATGAAACAAAATGACCCATATTATGTTCTAATACACTCACTGTGGTGGTTTTAATGAAAATGGCCCCTGTAAGCTTATGTGGAATGGCATTACTAGGACATATGATCTTGTTGGAGAAATTGTGTCACTGAGGGTGAGCTTTTAGGTTTCAAATGCTCAAGCCAGGCCCAGTCTATCACTGTTCTTGCTACCTGCTGAAACAAGATGTAAAATATTCAGTTCCTCCAGCACCATGTCTGCCTGCACACTGTCATGCTTCCTGTCATGATGATAATTGACTAAACCACTGAATCTGTAAGCCAGCCCCAATCAAATACTTTCCTTTACAAGAGTTGCCATCCATGGTCATGTGTCTCTTCACAGCATGAAACCCTAAGACATTCACCTTTATAAGGACAGATGATACTAATCTTGGTGAAAGCTATCTAGATACAACTAATTATTGCAATGAATATATCAATCAATTGCAGCCAGTTATCACTTTTACTAAATATGTGCTGAGATAAGGATTAAGCATTAAAGCACCATTCAATGTAGGAAATAAATACATGCATCATCTCAACACCTGGAATATCTATTGATATTCCCAGAGAGAACATTAGTGCTGTTACTCTCAATAACATTTTCTGAGTAAATAATTAACACAATAATGCATTCATTTTTTTCAAAAGTTTAAGTATATATATCTATATAACTAGATTATATATGATTAAAAAGAAATTTTCAGAGCTTTAAAAAGTTACTACTGGATTTTCCCTAAAATATTATTGTTGGGGAAGGTCTAATACATTGCTTCTGATAGGCTGATTTCAATGCTGAGATCTGGTTACCGCCCCTTCTGAGATATTCTCAGGGCACAGTCACAAGCTGAACCAAGGAAAACTAAACTCCAATAGTGTAAACAAGTCAATGTCCAATGTCTAGGATCCACACATGATCTTCTAGGATCCTCTGCCCCCTGCAGCAGACACAGCTTGTCTTTTAGGCTCTGGCTGCCTCCACTCCACTGGTGCTGCTGTTCTTGGTGATCATGCCATGGTATGGGCTTCTCCAAAGTTGCTGGGGTGTTCTGCTGCACCTGTGCTGCACTTTTAGCAATAGCCTCTCAGGCTCTTTGTGATACCAAGCCTCAACTTCTCTGCTTGACCCTTTCAATCCTGGGCCTTCAAATGATGCTAAGGCTGTACCTTCACCAATTGCGTCTCCTGGCTTCCCAAAAGTACCAGAATTCAGCTGGTATTCGTGACTCCTTCATAAGGTCAAAACCGGAACCTACTTCTTGATACTCCCTGAATGTTTTTCTCTGTATTTATATTACAAGTAATAAGAAGCCATAATTTTGAGAATATTTTACCTAGCATAGTAGACTTAAGCCTACATAATAGATTTGTACACTTACTGTAATATATTGAGTGACAACCATTTGATTTCTAAATAATCTTAAAATTTTCTAGAATAATTTTGCTTTCATATAGTTATGGTTCTTAATAAATAACTTATCACGCTCTATATCTAATCCTTCTCTACCATACATTCTTTTTGTTTAATGAAGATTAAACATTTTCTTTCCTGAATATTAAAGGACCTAATCATAGCCTATTGTGATAACTACTTGAGACTAGTAATTCTTATTTTTCTATTTTGTCTATTCATATTAAAAAGACTATTCTATATGAGCAATTCTAGTATCACATTTCTATTTTTATTACTTCTTTATCAGAAAGAAAACTATCATATAGTTATTTTGGTGAACTTTCATCCATGTAGTCCACCTTCTGTGCCCACTATCACTCATAGGAATTTAAACTTGACCCATGAAAAGTAAAGTTCTTTTATTTTATCTCCTGTGTTCTTCTCATGCCTACAACTACACTTTTTTTTCAGATGCCTACATTTTGATATAATTACTTAACATTCTCAACTACTGCTCCATACTAACTTTGCTCTACTCCTTTGTGATCTGTGACCTATTAACAGAATTCAATCTTAATCAGGGTAATACAGAAATTGCTTCATATTTTTTGAGTCACCAACATGGTTCTTGGTTTTATCATTTAAATTTAATTTTTATTTACATATTTTTGTCTTGGCCCTGTTTAAAAGTGGTGGTTTAAATATTCATCCACTGGGCACTCTCGCAGTTACAGATCTGAAGTTTCTCTGCCCTTCCTCCTCTTAGGCTCAGGCTCAACTGCAAGCTTCAGAAAAGCAGGAAGTGAACCTGCAAAAGCGATGCACGAGTAAATGTGCAAATGCAGTGATACGAAGTTCTCTTAGCACAGTGACAACATCAAGTCTGTGACTTCCCTGTAGTAGCCTGGATCAGAGCCAGCTGCATGAATAGAAACCACAGGTAACAAAGCTCCTAGAGATCATGTCCAAACTAACCGATCCTATTTTAACCATTTGGGATTTTGGAATGTTTGCTGCAGCTTCACAATCATAATCATGTTATTTACTTAAATTTGTTTGGTTAGGGTTTGGTATTCACACTGTTTGAACAGTACTACAGATATTTAACACAGCCAACACTGTCAGTGTTACACAGGAACCCTTGCCAATAATAACGCATACCCAGTATCCATTCTATCATCGTGTGCTTCTGTGTATAACAATATGGAGTTGTAGTTTCTTTCTGTACTTGAGTTACTAAAGTCACTACTTTGTTTTTGTTTTTTTTTAATAATTTATTTTTTATTTCTTCAAGTTACATCTCAATCACAATCCCCTCCCTAC
>CAJQZJ010034249.1:231185-268208 GCA_907164525.1 Lophiomys imhausi
CTTATAACTATAAATACAATACAAAACAACAGAAATAAATAGGCCACGATTATAAGAGTTATATGGCTTAGCATACATTCCCAATGTCCAGTCCATATGTATTTGGCACCTGACTTTAACATTCTACTATCTAACCATCTCCATGAGTTTAAAGTTCTATATCTAACTCAGCTTTCATACTAACTTGCCTCATAATTTTAAAAATATCTTCTTAGATCCAGAACACCCTCTTGATTCCTAAACAACTCACTTTGTTTTTTAAGAGAAGACAAGCTTGTGATGGACGGGAAGATGAAATCTTGCTTCTTTATGTACAGTTTTCAGACAAACTTATACTCCAGGATGCCTTCAATGATCAGTGAGAAATTATATTTCCTGAGGCCTTTGATGAAAATTTCTCCTTCATTTTCTGTGTCTTTTCAATGCCCTGCTTCCTGAATTTCTTCATGTTTCTACCTGGAATTCCTCCTAAATTAAACACCTTCCTGTGTATTTCATATAAGTCTTTGCCTAAGTCTGGGAATGGAATATATGATATATAATTTCTTGGTAAAGTTTATGGTGTTGTGTTTGACTATTTTTTAACTTATTGATGAATGTAAGAAGACATAAAACTTCTGAATATTTTTGTGTACTTATTCCCTTAACGTTTTTTTTTTTCATGTTCAGTGTGTTACCCTTCCCGATTGGGGCACACTATCATTTAATTTCTCTAGTAAGTATCATCTTGTTCTTTGTATCACTTTCATTTTGTCTTTCCCCTGACCTCAAATATCTTCAGATAATAAGATATATTAAGAAATATACTTGATCATTAATTGCAATCATACAGAAAATAAGGGAAAGACACTCCTTTGTTCTAATATTTTTGACATGAACTGCTAAAAAATTTAATAAGACCAATCTTTATGTCAAGATATTTTACATGCTAATATCTAAACATATAATTCTAACTTCAATTTTTGTTTTTACTTTTGCTTCTGAAATTATACTGAGACTTATAATTACACATTCACATAGAAAATTAAATGTCTAAAATGTATGTGTTTTTCTTTAAAACTGTATCATGTACTTTTAGGTTACACTAGGAAAAGTTAACTAAAGGTAAATCAAATTAAATTATGGAAATGAGAGGTGCTTGCATCCTCATACTTCTGAGTTCACAGATCTATGTGAACACAACTAAAAACTGTATTTTTTCTTTTGATTACACTGTATTGACCTCCAAAGACATACTGGGTCTCCTATTTTAGAAAGTATTCCTTGTCATTAGGAGAGATATTGAAGTAGATTTATAAGAAAAAATGGTTGAGGCTTCAAGTCTATTGTAGTTAGTTATGTAGATTTCATATGAATTTGATTACACCACATCTTTTTTCATCTGTTCTCTTTGTTTTTTCTTAGTATATCAATTATTGTAATAATATATATTCACATTTGGTAAGCAAAAGTAAAAGTTACAATCGAATCTTTCAGTAGTATAAATTTAGTAGTGATTAAGGCCGGGAGGTGGTGGCGCACGCCTTTAATCCCAGCACTTGGGAGGCAGAGGCAGGCGGATCTCTGTGAGTTCGAGGCCAGCCTGGTCTACAAAGTGAGTCCAGTACAGCCAGAGCTGTTATACAGAGAAACCCTGTCTCAAAAAACCAAAAAAAAAAATTAGTAGTGATTAAAATAAAACCCATTTATCTTTTATGCCTCTCAGAAAGAGTCCAAGCTAGACAGTCAATGACTCATCTCATTATAATCAATATTTAGAAAATTATATGTCAGTATCCATTAGGTTCTAACATATATGTACATCTTTTTTACTCAAGTATCTTCAGTTCAGGAATTACTGTTCAGAAAGATGATCAAACACAAAGTACATAGGCACTGATTTATGTTTACATTAATTTAGTTATAATTCTAAGGTCCTGAACATAGTCTAAATATCTGAAAATAAGTTAGTGATCACAAAAATAAAATACTGAGAGCATATTTCAGATATTAGTTGAAATAAGTTCCAGGAATATATCACTCTGAAAAGATGTATGCGTTGAAAAGTGTTGTCAGAGAAGCCATTCTCTAAGAGAATAATCTTTCAATTTAGTATGATCTTATAGGAAAACTTTAAAAAATATACAATAGGCCCCTTATACATATGTAGCTGATGGAAACTTGGTCTTCATTTGGGTCCCCTAACAATTGGAGTGGGGACCGTCTCTGACTTGAACTCTTTGCTGGTCTTTAGATCCCTTTTCCCTAGCTGGGATGACTTGTCTGGACTCAGTGGAAGGAATGTGCTTAGTCCTGTTGCAACTTGATGTGCCAAGGTGGGTTGGTATGATACAGGGCAGTGGGAAGAAGAAATGTAGGAAGTGTGTGGCAGGGTGGGAATGGGAGTAGAGGAGGGAGTAGTGCTGTAATTTGGAAATAAAATGAATAAATAAATAAATGAAAAATTATTTAAAAATTAAAGATTATTTTCATTAAAATAATAATCAGGTAAAAAAGAATATAGATGAAAATTTTAATATTGGATAACTCATGGTAGCATAAATGGGAAGAATGGTGAGTTAGTAATGTCTTAGAGTCTGGGTACTATTCAATATAAAGCAGCCATTTAATGTTGATTTTATATTTTAAAATGATATAAAAGATAAAAAAATTGTTTTGAGTCATGGTCTCATGTATGCAGTCTGATCTCAAACTCATTGTGTAGCTAAGGATGACTTAGTTCTGACCTTCTGGCTTCCCTCCAGAGTGCTGGGATCTCACACGTTCATCCCATACTCTGTTTATGCAGTGCTGGGAACTGAAGCTAGGGCTTCAGGGCTACATGCATGAAACAATGCTTTTCTATCTTCACTGTATCTTTTGTCACCTCACAGTGTTTTTTAAGTGAGAAATACTCATGATCCTGAATGTTCTTTTTATTTGGTAGGTTTTTCATGGTATAATTGTCTTTATGTATTTAGAATATCTTTTTTTCCTTAAGTGTTCTATGTATGGATTTGAACATTGGGCCCATTTTGGAGAAGCAATATATAGAAAGACATGTTTCAAACCTTAGTTTTATGCAATTTCAACAAATTTTTTCTATGATGTAGAGGAAACTCTGCAACATATCCAAAGTTTTTGAACTATTACTTGAAGAAAATTCTTCATAAATGCAATTATAAAGTAAGTAAGAAAGCACTTATTGATGACACTGTTAATATTTTGTAAATATTAATAATACACTCACCAATACACTGGACTTTTACTTTATCTGGACGTTTAAAAAATATATCTTCCCATTTTTGATGTATTTGCAGTATGGTGGAGTTCCTTTGAGCGTGAGTCTACAGTGCTATCTCCTCTGAAAAGAAATAAACTTCTAGGTATTGTTTACTAATAAACTGTCACTGCTGACTCAGAACAATTACTGAATACAGTTCAACTCTCTTCATAGTACTTTGGTCCTAGTTGTCCAGGCAGCTTTATACCCCCTGTTTTGAAGTAGGCATGAATTTGGACTTATCAGTAAGATAAAATAAATTTCACAATATTGATGTAAGTTCATATCTATATTAATTTCTTGCAAATTTTGCAATTTATCAATTATTTCACCCCTCTAAGCTCAGTTCCCATCAATACAGTGAAAATATATACAGATCTTCTCCATGTTAATATGTATTTAATGAAACAATGTGTGAGATATTGCACAAATCCAACTCCTGTCAGTTATATGGAAAGTCTTTGTAATACTATCTAAACTTTATAATACTCTCTTACAAGTAGAGGGCAAAGAAACTTTAATAGGAACATCCTGTTCACCAGACAGGAACTCCCACTGATCCCAGTTTGATCAGCCATGCCCATTGAATTTCTAGAATAAAGCTGGAAATGAATGTGCCTCCTTGGGAGTGTTAGGTGTCTAAAGGAGCTTGTGAAAATCCTTCTGCTATGAAGAAAAGTGAAGAATTTCTTTCATTTAACTCAAATCAATAAGTTTGACTCATTCTTATTTAATTCTCTATTTTATTTTGGATTCATTGAAATAATCTCCCAGTTTGAGCCTCATGCCTATCATTTCCACAGCACAGGTGTTAGTCTCTGAGCAAGATGGTATATTGTTCTCCTATCTGTCAACTATGTGCTTCTCTTTCAAGACAGCAACTACCAGGAGAGACCTGAGAGATCGCAGTGGAAGGAGCACAGGCACTCAGGCATGTGAATGCTATGCACTGAAAGACTGTACTAGAAAAACAAGCTAGAAATTCGCAAGTAGTTACATTTCTTGGAATGTTGAATAGATCATATAAATCATTCATCATATCAGACAGCAGAGAAATGAGGATAAGACAGCATCTACCTCAGCAGCTGAATTACTTATTCAGTCAAGCCACAGAGAGACCAGGTGAATGTGCTCAGTAATTAACTTCTGCAGCAGGTTTGGAAAAGTATTTTACTATCACATATTTGGACACATTAAGACAAGTCTAACTTCCCAATCAGAAGTGGTTGGTGTCCTAATAGTACACTATGAATGATTAATCCATGACGATGATGGCATTTCTACTCTCCCATGCCATGAGTTGGCACAGAAAAGGCCACTCTGACCACTGGTCTGTGAAAGACAGCCTAGGAGTAACCACTGTCAAATGTTCCCTCAGTTCTTCATTCTTAAGGAGAGTGCTTGCTCTTCTGAATGTCAGGTTTACATCCGATGCCAGGATCTACTGCAGCCACTGTATAATATCATTTGGGTACAAAACTAACATCAAGATCTTTTAGGATCTGATTAAACTCCTAAACATGTGTCTCTGGATTTGCATTCCTAGAGACCTCTTATTGTTACAGAAAGTAAGTTCTCTTATTAAGAAGTTTCAGTTTCTCGTTTTAGTAATTTTTGACCTTAATATAGAGATAAACAGTTAACTTTTTATTAAGATCCATGATTATCAAAATTAAACAAATGTCTCTTGAATTTATTACACTCATGTTGTAAAACGACACCGCTGAAGAACTAAGATATAATCCATGTGTTTGGATTCTATACTTGAATAGCATTATTGCATAAGCAAATACCTGATGTTATCTGAGAAGCAGGCTAGACTCAATCTTGTGAGATAGAGATCTCTGAAGGATACAACTTCTAACCAGAGATACAATTGAGTACAAGATGCTGTCTAAGTGCACACACACACACACACACACACACACACACACACAGTGTATGTGTGTATGTCTGTTGACAAGAATTCACTGGCTGCTGTAGCCAGGAGTCCCAGTGTGGTCTCTGACTCTATGCTGGCCTTAATACCTGGGGCTCATATCATAAATATCACAAACAACCTAAACAATGAGAAAAGACCTATTGACAAAAGCAGTATAGGGACACAAGCCTCTATAGGAAGAGCAAGAAGACTCTCAGGTTTGAGTTCATTAATCTGTAGGTGCAAATAGTACTTTTAGATGGAAAACCTTGTGGGATAGTTTGTTATTCAAATCAACATGTTTCTAGGCAGGAGATATGTGTTTACTTCGTATTAGTTGATGTGTAGATAGGATGAGATCCTTGAGGTAAAAGAGAAAATTTTCAAATAATGAATTCCTCTGATGACAACAGACAAGGTGTATAGAGATCAGAAAAAGGGAGTGAAAGATTTGGAAATGAGGTATAAGATAAAAATTAGGAAAATGAGTCTAGAAATAAGATATATGTAAATATAAAACGTGGAGAAAATATAAGTGATTTCCACAGCCCCACTTCAACAGTCTGCATCTATTTCTCAATCCCAACCTCTTCACAGGTGTTTATGGACAGAACGTACATATTCTTGGAAATAATATTTGCTTACTTTTTTTGTATTATCTCATATGCTCTCACCCAGAAAAGAATAGGTTGAGTCAAAATCAAAAGTTGAATTTACTAGTTTTCATTAGAAATGAGAAAATGAACAATATTGTCTCAAAGTAAGCAAGGCAATTTATGACTTTGTTTTTCTTCTTTATAAGTCTTCAAATCCAAGTTTCAACAAGTTGGTTGGTTATGGAATTTGCATATAGTTTGCACCAAGAGTTCACATGCTGGAATTCTGCTCCTTGCTGTAGCTGTGTTGGGGCAACAGATCTTTTAAAAAGAAGTATCTTTATAGTCTCAAAACTTAAAGGAAGGAAGTAAATTTTTAAAGAGGAGAAAAGAGGTGGACCAACCACAAGGCACTGAGATTATTAGCATTCTAACCATTGAGTGTGTTGTTGGAGACATGTGAGTGGATCAGGTACCACGTGACTGGTTTTTCTGTGCATCATTCTGTGCATGGCGTGAAACCAGGCTATCCAGAATACTTGGTCCTTCCACAATGTGACATTTCTTTGTCTGCTCTCTGCCTGTGTTGTGATATAGCCAGAGAAGATCTCATTAGTACTTTGGGTTCATTCTGTTCAGATCTTCAGGCAGAAGATTTGGCCCAACAGAGTTTAGACAGAGGATACACACAATACCTTTTCTTATAAAGTAGCTATCAGTAGGTATTATTTTAAAACAAAATAAAACCAATTAAGACAGCTAGATGCAAAATCTTTTAAAGCCTACAAGATAAGTGTTGGGAATATGGCTCAGTGGGAGTGTTTCTTCTGCAGGTATGAAGATATCAATGTGAATCTCAAGAACCACAAAAAAGCCAGGCTTGGCCACACACACCACTTCCGGTAATCCCTGGATTGTTGTTTGGAGACAGGTTCATACCTGGAGCTTGCTGGTCAACCAATATTGCCAAAATGGTGATCCTCTAATTCACTAAAAGGTCTTGTCTCAGCAAGGCGTGGTGGCACATGCCATTAATCCCAAAACTTGGTAGGCAGATGTAGGCAGATCTCTGTGAGTTCAAGGCTAACTTCTCTTTATAAAGAAAGCCCAGGAGAATCAGGGCTCTGTTACACAGAGAAACCCTGTCTCAAGGAGGAGAAAAGATCTTGTCTCAAGGTGGAGAAAAGATCTTGTCTCAAGGCAATAAAGCAAAGATAAAGCTATCTGAAGTTGTTTACTGGCCTTTCATGGGTACATCTCTACTTCCATGAATATGCCACATTTACATACAACAATAACCCACAAACACACACACACATACATACACACACACACAGAGACAGAGAGAGATATGAGAGAGAGAGAGAAAGAGAGAGAGAGAGAGAGAGAGAGAGAGAGAGAGAGAGGACACCTTATAGATGTGCTGAGTTTTCCTTATATCGTATTCTTCTTTCTTAACATTCTGTAACATAGACGTCCCTGCAATCAAATTGTTTGACATCTTCTTGCAGATATTCAAATTGTAAGAGAACTAAGATAACTTTTGGAAGGGAAGTTTTTTAACTGTATTGCATACACATCGTGTAGCTATGCTATCTAATATGTTGAATGGAAAGATGTATTCTATACTTGGTTGGATCATTTATAAGTTTTCAGACATGGGAGCAAAAAACTTTAGGTTTAGACATCTGGCTTTAGAGCCCATACTTCTGTTCAGGGCAACTTCTCCACCTTTATTCCTGTGTTGAGCAAGTTAACATATGTGTAAGTGATTTGACACCTTTGAAAAGCAATGTGCATGTAGTAAGTACTATTATATATTTGCTTTCTAGCTTCAAAGATTAATAAGAAACTTGTGGATGCCACTTAACACCTGGGAAACCTTACTTAAAATTCCTTTTCAAAGAATCTGGAGCGTGTGTGTGTGTGTGTGTGTGTGTGTGTTTGCTTGCTGGTGCTAGTATGTATGTGTGTGTGTTTTATTGCATTTTCAGTACAGTACCTATGTTCAGTGTCCTAGTTAATTTGGATTTGGTTGCTGAGAACATTTAGAAAATGTGTTTCTTTTCTCAGTATTTGTTGGACTTATTGTCACTAGATGGCAGAAATGGATCCTACTTCTGTGCGAAAATAAGAGTTCATTTTGCATTCCGGAAGGGCACAAAAAGCTTCCCACAGACAATGTTTACAGGCTTTCTTTATTTTGACATTTCTTCTGAATACATTAATGTTTTTGGAAATTCCCTGTTAGGTCCCCTGCAGGGGTATGCTGCAAAGTGATCTTGGCTTACACAGAAGAAAGAATGGCTTGCATTATGCATTTTGCATTTCAGTTTATAATTTTAGAATCCAATACTACTTCACTGAAGTCTGGGTACAGGGAAGGAGCAGAGTTAAACACTGAGAAAAATCAAGAATCTGTCATATTGCTAAAACACTGCCATTATAATAATTCATCTGAGAAAGAAATGGCTTTATTGCAATCCGTTCTCTTTACTATATGGCTTGCTGACAGCTAAAGTGTCAAATGTGAATACATTGTAAAATTCTCTATGCAAATTCCTTTTCTGAAGAGAGGATTGGTTCTTTAAGAGTTTCTGTTTCTTCCCAAATTGGTTATTTTTAGTACACTAATTATTGTTGTTATTATTATTATTATTGTAAAATCAGATGAATGGAAAGTGCTCACTGGAGAAGTCACCCTCAAAATAATGTTTAAGAACAATACTTTCTGTTAATGAGATGATCTCTGATTTTGCCCACTTTTCACACCTTCTGGCCATGGCCATCCTTCAGAGGACTTAAACAAGAATGTCTCTGTGGCAGTGTGCTGCAGCTGAAACTGTGGTGGCAAGATTCCATTGTCGGCATATGTTCCCATGTATCTTTGAATCCTGTGATAAATAATTCCATCTTTTCAGAATTATTTTTGTCCCTTTTGGAAAATATTTTTAGCTCCATTAGGATTATATTTGGGCTATGGAAAGGATAGATTTAATGTTACAATTATTTGCTTAAAATGTAATTTTAAAATATATGTTTCAAGTAGTAGTGGCTGTGGGAATTCCAAAGCCATAGGAAGAAATGCTTGGTGAATTCATTTGCATACCAATACCCAGAATGCTTTTCCAGTTCAGTGCTATTTAATCTAAGTCAGCTGGTGTCAGAGCCCTGGGAACAAACTGAAGAATTTTGACATGCTTCTTTGTGCGTTCATCAAGTTCCTTTTCTGCATGAAGTACAGAGTAAAAACCCAAAACTCATCTTTAATATGAATTTATCTATAACACTTTGAATATTTTAAAATCCAACTTCAACTTTTCTTTAAATCTTCCTATAATGTAGGGCTCAAATTATAACTGTAGTAACCTTTTAATTGATAACAGCATTACCTTGAATAACTTGAATGCAAGTAGGAGAATTGGAAGAAAACATTCTTCCATTTTGAAGAAGGTCAAATGGGAAATAATTTTATAACCTGGGAAAATCTTCAGATCTGGTACATGAAAGATGATAATATCTCCCAAAAGGTAAGAATGAGAAAAATCTATGAAAAATTAGAATCACATAGCACTTATGAGAAGTACCACTTTTAAAGTTTGCATTTTCTAGAGTGGTCTAAGTCTTAAAGAGAATTCAATTAAAATGATTTGATAGCAATAAAAGCTACATTAGTGTACTCAAAAATAGCAATATCATTGTTGCAGTATTTTAAAGGTCCTTATTTTTATTCTCATTTGCAATTATTTAAAAAATAAATTCCTTTTCTATCTTTAAAATAGCATGGGAGAGAGAGAGAAATTAGTGGGTTATACATTAAATTTAATTACTATGTGAAAATAATTTTGATGCATGAAGATTCATTCTACAATGTATATGTAGGTTTCAATCCACTAAGAATATTCTGCAACTAAGTTACAAAAATGTGGAAGGAAGCCATAAGTAATAAGGGACTGAGAAATGAAAACATGAGTCACAAGAGACCTAGGCATTTGAGCCTAATCCATATCTTTGCTTCCCTAAAGGGCAGTAATAATATGTCTTTAGGTACTTTGTTATACATAACACATAACTGGGCAAAAAAATTGTTAATTAATAAAATAGTACAGAGAAGTTTTGCAAAATTTGCTTATTTTTTCTTGTTTGTTTTCATATTATTCCATCTCTATTGGCATTTTTCTAGACCTTACACCATAGCATGCACATATCTTTGTTATAAAAATTGTCTCAGATCTTATAGTGTTTCAGGTTTTATTCTGAGAGCCTGAGAGCCTCTATACTAATTAATCCAAATATATCACACTGGAAGTATACTAAAAGGATCTTGTAAATATTTTCACATTTAGGTTTATCATTGCTGTCTATACTATGGAAATTTTAGAAAACAATACATCAACCACAAGCATATTGAGTGAGGCAGTTCAGTCTCATAAGTTCAAATTCTGTGTTATCTTTGCTTTCATATGACAATTCTAACTTCAAACTGGCAAGATGTATGTCTAGGTGGAAGGAAATATGATTTTAAGTCAGGGACTTACAAAGGACCTCTAAGTCTTGGAAATAGCAACAGCATAATATCTTTAAGGAGAGGGGCTACAGGGAAGGCGATAGAAAGTGCAAGGGCAAGTGCTGTGAACTAATTGGTACTAATTATCACAGAACTAAATGTTGCAGATAGTGGGAGAATGGGGTCAAGGAGGTAAGGAGGAAAGAATCAACCAAAATCAAATGTATGGAAACTTATTACTTTGTAAGCCAATTTGAAAAGCTAAAAATGTGTACATATTTAAAATAACAGTAAAAAGAGAAGTTGACATCTTTATTACTGTGTCTTGGACTCCCTTTTCCTTCTCTTTCCTACATTCTCTCCTTTCTTTCACAAAAGTCTTCAAAGAGTTGTGAATATATTCTTCATTCTTTCCTTACCATGCTGGCCTTTGCTTAAAGCACAGGGGAAAATAATACCAGAGATTCAAAGAACAATTAAACAGTGAGATACTAATATTCAATTAGGGTACATAATGCTACCAATGATTTAGAATTTTCACTATTTCCTCAAATCATACCCACCTTGTCCTTGCTGAATAAAGTAGAGGAAGATGGGCTGTGCTTAATCATGCTTGTCATTGTGCCCTTAGTATTAATCTATGTGTTCACTTTCACCTATATGTTTATTTTACATGTATTATAGTTTTCTGTGCTGTGATATTTGTTTCATTCAACTGCTAGGAGGTTTGCCTTTTCCATATTTAGCTTATTTGTTTTATAAATATTTTCACAGCAGATTATTTTCACAATTATATAATATTCCACTGTATTCTTACATAGCTACAACCACATACTTATTTCTGCTGATTGCAATTTATTTCTAGGTACTATGTTCTTAAAAATAGCACCAAAATTCATCCTTTAGTTTAAGTATGCATATGGTGAGGATTATTAGCAACATTATGGAATTTATGGCTCATAGAACAGAAATGCATTCAATTTTTCTAAGCAAAGCAATTTTTTTCTCATACTAAGCATCAAATCAATGTTCGTGTTGGCAAATTGTTATCAAGTTTAATTTTAAATATTAGGATTAACATTCTTTATTCCATGGAGTCTCGAGAAATTTAGTATCTCAAACACTCAACTATGACTCCATTCACCAATAACTTTCACTGGATTGATTTAGCTATTCTGGGTTTTTGTTATTCCATTGGAAGTTGAAGTTGAGACGCAGAATACCTAAATCAATCCTGTACCATTAAAAAAAAAAATCATCTGGAGGTATCACCATTCCAGATTTCAAGCTGTACTAGAGAGCAATAGTAATAAAAACAGCATGATATTGGTATAGAAACAGACCAGTGGATCAATGGAATCTAACTGAAGACCCAGAAATGAACCCACACACTTATGGTCACTTAATTTTTGACAATGAAGTCAAAACCATACAATGGAAAAAGGACAATATCTTCAACAAATGATGCTGGCCTAACTGGATGTTCACATGTAAAAGAATGAAATTAGACCCATACGTATCACTTTGTACTAAACTTAAGTCCAAGTAGATCAAAGACCTTAACATAAGTCTGGTCACACTAAATCTATTAGAGGAGAAAGTGGGTAAAACCCTCAAACTCATCGGCAGAGGTGACAACTTCCTGAACAGAATACCAACAGCTCAGGATCTAAGACCAACAATCAATAAATGGGGCCTCATGAAAATGAAAAGCTTCTGTATGGCAAAAAACACTGTCATTCGAACAAAACGGAAACCTACAGATTGGAAAAAGTCTTCATCAACCCCACATCTGACAGAGGGCTAATATCCAAAATTTACAAAGAACTCAGGAAATCAAATGCCAAGAAACCAAATATTCCAATAAAAAAATGGGGAACAGAGCTAAACAGAGAGTTCACAAAGGAGGAATACCTAATGGCTGAGAGACACTTGAAGAAATGCTCAGCATCCTTAATCATCAGAGAAATGCAACTCAAGAAGACTCTGAGATTCCATCTCACACCTAGGAGAATGGCTAAGATCAAAAGCTCAAATTACAATACATGCTGGAGAGGTTGTGGAGAAAGGGTAACACTCCTCCAATGCTGTTGGGAGTGCAAGCTTGTGCAACCACTTTGGAAATCAGTCTGGCGATATCTTAGAAAACTTGGAATAGCTTTACCTCAAGACCTAGCCATACCACTTCTGGGTATCCACCCAAACAATTCCTCACCAAACCACAAGGACATATCCTCATCTATGTTCATAGCAGCCTTATTTGTAATAGCTAGAAACTGGAAACAACCCAGATGTCCCTCAACTGAGGAATGGATAAAAAACCAAACCAAACCAAACAAACAAACAAAAAGACTGTGGTACATCGACACAACGGAATACTACTCAGCCATCAGAAAACAATGAAATCTTGAAATTTGCAGTCAAATGGATGGAACTACAGTGCATCCTGAGTGAGCTAACCCAGACTCAAAAGGATGCACATGGCATGTATTCACTTATAATTGGATTTTAGCCATATAGTACAGGATAACTATACTACAACCAATGCACCAAGGGGCAGAGGAATATAGACTTTGTTTCCTATCAATGAGACACTTTGCCCTAGTGGTGATGCCTTGTAGCCCCCCAGTCTATAAGGAGGCACCTGGCCCTCATATGTCTGCTAAACTGGGGCAGGAGACTGTTATATAGGGACACTCCATTCCAGAAGACTGCAATGAAAGAGATAGGGGGTAGAGGGTGGGATGCCGGGACTGGGAGGAGTGGAAAGAGAACACTGAGATGGAGATGTAACCTGAAGTAATAAAGAAATAGTTTTTTAAAAAGTGATTCAGAGAGAAACATCAAAACAAAAACAAAACAAACAAACAAAAACCCAAAACCTTCACTGAAACCCATGTTAACAAGCAAGCAGAGGACTTCTCCTCATTGTTTGACTTGACTTTTTGTGACTTGCACCTAAAAATTTCTGTTTTCATTTGCATCATTATTTGCATCTTTTCTTATCTCTGCTTTGCTTTACTTTTTACTATTTGCCTGGGTATATTTTCAAAATATGTCCTTGTAATTCACAATTTGTCTTCACCTCATTTCATTGTTCACTCTCTTCCTTGGATCTTTCCAGGATTGATGGAGTCTGCTGTAGTGTCAAAGAGTCAAACTAGAACTTTCGTTGGTCTGTTTTTCTTCTGTTTACCCTCACTTACCATGCTCCACTGAATTTAGCATTTCTTCAGCACTTTATGTTTAGATTTAGTGGAAATTGCTGTGGGAGGTTTGCTCCAACTTAGTCCACAGTGCATGCCCTCTTCACACTGTGTGTATTACCTGCTGACTTGTGAGCCTGTGCTCTGACATGGCCTTGGTTTAATATTGTTTTCTTTAAACCTCAAACTGTGGGCCTGTGATGGGAGTGATACAGGGTATATTTTACTAAATATTCCTGAATTTTAGTAAAGACATGTATGACAATTGCTTGAAATAAACAATCACTACAAGTTCACAGTAAAAAGGAAAGCTTTTGGGTGGTAGACTCAAGAGGCTTTGCTGTGTGGACCTGAACCAGAAGAGAATCATACAGGCAGGGAAGGGTGATTTGCAAAATACCAATAAGCATATAAATGCAATAATGATAAAACATATCATGTGATATTGTTGTGGAGTCAAAAAAGTGGATCATGGACAGATGTAAATAATACTGCATTGAGATTTGGTCTAATCTGTCCTTTTTCTCCCAATGAAGATTTTTATTAGCCTAGTACATTAGACTGAAAGGTACTGAGTTACAGATATGAAATAATCTGGTAATAATTCTGAGGATGTATATATTTTAAAATTTATGTAGCTTGCTATGGTTTGTGATTTATAAAGCAATAAGAAATAGGTTTATCTAGGTGGTTGTTATTATCTTATCTTATTTAACTTCTCTCCTCAAAGAACTGGTAGGATTCTCAGAGTCACATAGGAAAAATCCAAAGCTTCTTGTGTCTTGGCTAGTGAAATCCTCTGTGTTCTCCCCATAACCCTTTGTTCTCTCTATTTTCTCTGAGCCCCCTTTACCATCTGCTCTGAACCTGCAAGGTTCTTTGAGCATCTCTGGAAATATAAAGGAGGATCTCTGGAAATGCTGCCTGCCATCCTGTCACAGTACAAATTCCTCTTACATATGTCATGTGTTTTTTACTCTTCTTGAATTATGTTTTGACTAACCTGACCATAAATGAATTCTGCACTTGAGTTCTCCAAAATCAGCTAGCTGGCTGTCACACACTACATAGTCTTTATTCTTATATAATTTTCTTTTTATTTATCTTCTTATCATCTGTCTATCTACCTATCTACCTATCTGTCATCTATGATTTTCATCATCATTTACAAATTAGTTATCTATGTAGTATCTATCAATTATCTATCTATTCATTTAGTGTCTTTTTTCTTTACCTCTCTTCAATGCAATATGCTAATAAAGGATAGACTGGGATACTTGATTCCTTTTTGTAAAACTATGCTTATTTTTGTCATTTAAAGACACTTAAAAATTACTCATTAAGTGAATAGTGTCAAGACTTTAAGGTATTCAGAAAAGTTATGAAATGGTATTTAAGCATTCATACCTCATTACTTTATATTTATCCTGAGGATCAAAATTTCATCATCTCATGGTAATGCCATTAGATTTTAAAACAGTATTACACAGAAAGCCTCCTTGTTTGTGTTTCTATTTCTGATGCCTACTATACATACATTGAAAACTCAATAAATTAACCATTTTCTCAGCAGTGCAAATCATTGCAATTAATGCATTTTATTTTTATTAGGAAATAGTTGCTGAGTCTCGTTATATGCTTAGTGCTTTGTTGATGTTTGGTACCACAATGACTGATAGGTTACAGAGTTATCTCAAAAAGCATTCCAAAGGTTTAAAGATGTATTTATCATTGTAATAAATTTGAGTTAACTTGAAATGTTTCACTAAGATTTTAACACAGAAGTATACTTTTGAAGAATTGGATTCTCCGTTTTACTTTATATACCAATAAATAACAATTCAAATATTTACCACGATTTAACAAGTTCATATTTATTAGTACATTGTGACTGGCAAAATTCTCCCTTCAGCTCATGTACTATTGATCCTCAACTCAATGAAGAGAAACATTAAAAAAATCTCTTAATGATTATGCCCCTACTCCAAATTCTGTGGATTACAAGCTCAGGAAACAGTTGATGATACTGCCCCTCATTATTTATCCCACTTTAAATGCAATCCATCTTTGCAGTTTTTTCATTGTACATTGAAACAAAAAAATTATTATGTAGTTTATGGCTGAAAACATCTTGTAGAGAAATATTAAAAAAATAAAGCCTGTTCATGCATAATCTAGGCCCTGCTCCTCACTTCAACCATGCAGTCTGTTAAATTCTGATCAACATCTGTTGAAGTGAAAGCTGTTATCAGAATTCTCTTCCCTTTTAAAAATGTGTTTTTTCTAAAGTCATTTTATATTTAAGGTTCTTTATAATTCCGTTTCATGCAGGCTTATTATGTTATGAGTTTTATTGTTAGGGCTATCTGGTTGGTTACATTTTCTGTGCTCTGCAACATATTTAGTGCTAATTTCCCTCATGTTGAAAAAAAATTAAGTTAAAAAAAACCTTTTCAATTATCCTTAAGGTAGCTCTAAGATGTTAACAATCTGTTTTTTGGTAGTCTACCTATTTCCAAATAGTTTTCCCTATAATTTCAGACCTCCAGACAAACGATCTCTACTGGCTGCCAGTCAAACATGGAAATACACACTTGACAACCAAATATTTAGACATCCATAGTTCTGTGATCTTTCAGAGTCTTGTATTCAAATCAAAGCTATAAGAAATGTAATACCAATCTTACATTGCACTATTATTTTGGCCTCTGAGGCATTGCAATTGCCCTCAGAATTATAATCTGGGATAGATGGAACATGTGAAGAGTCATGTGAGGAAGTTGAAATATGAATAGGTAAGATAGTAGGAGACATCATTTACTTTTCCTTAGAAATTACTACTTGAAGATGAATTCATCTTTGTGAATAGTTTAATAAAATGTGGTTATAGTTGTTAATTTTAGGAATAGAAGACTTTTAAAATTAATTGGTCTTTTATCGCCACTCACTTTTCTTAATAAGAGAATATTTTCAAAGAAATGTAGTTTCATTAAGTTCTTCTTTGGACATCAGCAATCTGAAAATTCAAATGTTTTCCGATTAAGTCTGTAGGCCAGTAATGAACCTTCAACTGAACATATTAAGTGATATGAACATTTAGATTATTGTCCATGTTACTTCTAATTTACTCTTAACTACTATAGATTTTAAGCAGTTTACACACACACACCATATAGCTTTTGCTAAAAAAAAAACTATTTTAATTGTTAGTTTGTTTTGACAACACCCGTATTCGGCCTGACTTAATATTATGAACTAGGTCTGAAAATTGTTTTTAAGTGGAATAGCATGATGTTAGCATAAGCAAGTTCAGAAGAGTGATTCTTACTGCACAAAATATGCGAAAGTCTCAAGGATGAGCTGGACACATATTATGGCTAAATAGGTGAAGGAAGTTCTCTAAAAGAAATAAAGCATTCTTTTAGTGGACATCCAGTTGGACCAGCACCATTTGTTGAAGATGCTGTCCTTTTTCCATTGTGCGGTTTTGGCTTCTTTGTCAAAAATTAGGTGACCATAGGTGTGTGGGTTCATTTCTGGGACTTCAATTAGATTCCATTGATCCACTGGTCTGTTTCTATACCAATACCATGCTGTTTTTGTTACTATTGCTCTGTAGTACAGTTTGAAATCTGGGATGGTGATACCGCCAGATGTTTTTTATTGTGCAGGATTGTTTTAGTTATTCTGGGTTTTTTGTTGTTCCATATGAAATTGAGAATAGCTTTTTCCAGGTCTATAAAGAATTATGTTGGTATTTTGATAGGAATTGCATTGAATCTGTATATTGCTTTTGGTAGGATGGCCATTTTTATTATGTTGATCCTACCTATCCATGAGCATGGGAGATCTTTCCATCTTCTAAAGGCCTCTTCAATTTCTTTCTTCAAGGGCTTGAAGTTCTTGTTGTATAGGTCCTTTACTTGCTTGGTTAGAGTTACCCCCAGGTATTTTATATTGTTTGTGGCTATTGTGAAGGGAGTTGTTTCCCTGATTTCTTTCTCAGCAATTTATTTGTTGTATAAATAAGTGCTTCTGATTTTTTTGAATTGATATTGTATCCAGCCACTTTGCTGAGGGTGTTTATCAGCTGTAAGAATTCTCTGGTGGAATTTTTGGGGACGCTTATGAATACTATCATATCATCTGTAAATAGGGATAATTTGACTTCTTTGTTTCCAAATTGTATCCACTTGATCTCCTTTAGTTGTCTTATTGCTCTAGCAAGAACTTCAAGTACTATATTGAAGAGATATGGTGAAAGTGGGCATCTTTGTCTTGTCCCTGAGTTTAGAGTAAATGCTTCAAGTTTCTCTCCATTTACTTTGAGGTTGGCTACTGGCTTGCTGTATATTGCCTTTATTATTTCCAGATATGGTTCTTGTATGCACGTTCTCTCTAGAACTTTTAGCATGAAGGGGTGTTGGATTTTGTCCAATGATTTTTCTGCATCTAGTGAGATAATCAATCTGATGGAGAAGTTCCTTGGTGAGACTCTCTTTCCACCCATCTCAAGTTGACTAACAAATGAGCCATTGGAGAGTATAATGTGCATTTCAAAAGCAAAGATTCATGATAATGATGTGGAGTTCATCATTTGAATGTGATCAATGAGTTACCAATAGTAAACTGTCATCCCTGACAACATATGCATACAAGTAATATTATATAGACTTAGCAAGTTGTATGTATGTATTTAGATATATATATGAATATACTTCTACATGGGTGTGCATTTCAACCATTAGTGAAAAAGAGGCTGAAAATATGAGAGATATAAAGAGGTATTATATAGGAGGGTTTGGAGTGAGAAAAGAGATGGGGGAAATAGTGTAACTATATTATAATCACAAATAAATAAATACTTTTTAAAAATTACATTTTAGTATTTTGTGAAATAGACCAACTTTTGTAATATTTAAAATAAGGCATAGGCTTCTATCTTCAAGTTTTATATTTCTTTAATCAGAAATTAAAAATTCTGATGTCTAAATCATTCTATAAAAGATTGCACTGTGTGCTTTTAACTAACAGAGTACATCTTTAAGGAAATGCTTCATAAGGCTTTAGTACTATGTGAAAATTCCATTTGTGTGCCTAAAAAAGTGATTCAAAAACACTCCCATCTATTGTGTATTGTGGGCATTGTCTTGATGTCTTTAAGGATCTCTCTCTCTCTTACACACACACACACACACACACACACACACACACACACACACACAAACACACACACACAGGAGAGAGAGAGAGAGAGTTATAACAGTAGGACTTTAGGGTGTGGTAGACTTTTCTGACTCTAGTGCTATAAACTCTTGCAACATAACAAACAGCCGATCAGAGAAATGGCAAACATTGTCTGTATTCTCTGTGCACTTGGCAGGGATTTTTCATATTGTACATTATTGGCTGTGCTGTGTGATAGCACAACAGAGCCTTTGTAATGCTCTCGGCAGAGCTATTTATATACTGCGCCTCTACTAAGTACCCTTCCCTCTGCTGGTGTTCTTCCACAGCCTCAAAGAGAAAGTTATTTGCCCAAATAAAAGAAGTATGGATTGGTATCACTCAGAGCACAGGATGCTGCAAAAGCAAAATAAGTCTTTATAGAGCTCACATTAAGTGTCATTATTTTCTGTTGAATGGTAAAATGAAGGTTAGCCCACAGTGAAGAAACAGGATAGTTCCCTCAAGCAGGCTAAGATAATTAGAATTGGTTTGCCTGCACCTGAGTTCAATGCACTATGTTATGTCAAAGGCTGTGCACTGTGGGGCCACCTGGTCATCAGTGATTTCCTTCATAAACTGTTCAGATCAAAGCTTTCACAGATGTGGGTCAAAGGCGCCTTTTCACTTGGGATAATTTTTAAAATTAGGTTAGGAAGAATGTAAATGATTTTAGTGTATATGGTACATAATAAAGAGAGTGAATATAAAACTAGTAACAAAACAGTGATAAAGAACAGTTTTTGTCCTTAGATATATAAATAAGTGACTAAAATTTTTTTAAACTGACAGTTAAATACCTAGCAAGATAACATCATAATTCTCGATATTTCATGCTTGAGTTGGAAGTGTATGTTATGACCTTGAATTTATCTTCTGTCTCCAAATTAACTTGAAACCTTTGTGTTCTTGAATTCATTCAGACTTCATCAGTATCACTATGTTCCTGCTTTTGTAAGGACACAGTTGATGTGACATTCTAGCTTTAACTAGACATTGGATGTGTTCTCTCTTATCAGATACAACCAACAAGGCTATGCTGCAACCTGACATTTGTATTCACATTAAAAGGTCTGATATTTGGATTCACTCTAATTCAGTCAGGACATGCTCAACAGCATGACTTTACAAATAGCATAAAATGCATAAAAATAATAAGGGAAAGAGATACTAGCAGAATGCAATGCTCCAGTCCAGTTAATGTCATGCTAACCTAAGGATGTAGAAAATGTCAATTTTCTATGGTTAAGGCAGCCTGTAGACGTGTGTGCAGTCACAGGAAAAAATTAGACAAAAGAGTGATGGTATTTTATTTCTATGTATTCCTTGGTTAACAGTTTGAAAGATCAGATAGCCACAGGAAGAATAATTTTCTGGGCCTTTCTAGTACCATAAGATAAATGTCAGTAGAAAATAAAAGAAAAATATAAAATTAGCTGTCAGCTATTTTAAAATTAAGTCTTATTTTATGCTTAATAAATAACATAATTTTCATAAAGAAAAACATGCATGTGTTTTTGTCAAATGTAGTTATAAATTTATTCTTTTTCTGAAAGATTGTCTTTAAATATCTTCAACTATGATATCCTCAGTATTACCTGGCTTATTTTCTCTGAATGGAATAAGATTTGTGTATAATCAAGTATTCAAACTTGTTAATAAACAAGATAAATTTAATAGGCTTTATTATGTAAGGACTTATAAGAACAAATAAAAATGGGGCCCTGATAGATATATGTTCCAATTTTCAAACTTATAGATTTTGACAAAATTTGTCAGTGAAATTATACTGGTAAGAGGAGGGCTGCTGATATTAAGATGCAGCAGAAGAGACTGGGCACATTCAGGGTGGGTGGCAGGTTGATGTGGGGGGGCGGCCCCTCTCTGGGAATAAGGGGAGGGAGAAGGAGGTAGAGGGTGAAAGGGAAGAATAGGGAGGAGAGGAGGGAGGATCAGGTTAAAATGAATACATGATTAAAGTGAAAACACCATTACCAAAAGCTAAATAAATAAATAGAGAGATGTAGCAGCTTCAGCTAGTGGAAGAAAGCTACGAGTCAAATTTTGATGTAGACAAAATGACTTAGTATTTAAAAATGCTTATTGATCTTTCAAAGGAACATGAGTTTAGCTCCCAGCACCCATGTCTGAGGGCTCACAACCACCTGTAACTGCTGCTGTGGGAGATCTGTGGCCCTCTTAGGGCCTCTGTAGTCACCTGCACACACATGGCATTCACAGGCACAGACACGTATTCATAAATAAGCATAAAAAGAAAACCTGAAAAGCAGAGTCAGTTTCTAATATGACTCATGTGACTATAAAATCTTTTGAAAGAAAGATAACAAATATGGATCTTTAGAAGTAGGGCCTTAAAAAAAAAAAAAGCAAAGTAGAATCTACTTAGTCTGAGTGTTCTTGAGTGACTTCTCAGAGGAGAAGTTCATCTTGTGCAATTTATATTTTTGTACAATTGTGAAAATTGACTTTCCTGTAAAATATATGTTGGAAATTGGCATGTTGTGACTTTCTTTTTTTTTCCTTTATTTTTTATTTCTTCAAGTTACATCTCAATCGCAGTCCCGTCCCTATACCCCCTCCAGTCCCACCCTCCCACCCTCAAGCCCCATCTTCTTCCCTTTTTTTTTTCTTTTAAGTTTAAGGTATATCTTATTTCCCCCTACAGTTTCCCCTTTCAGTCCAACAAATGGCTCTTTCTCTTATAATAATAAATACAATACAAAACAACAGAGGTAATTAGGCCACAGTTATGAGGGTTATATGGCTTAGCGTACATTCCCAATGTCCAGTCCATATGTATTTGGTACCTGACTTTAACATTCTACTATCTAACCATCTCCATGAGTTTAAAGTTCTATATCTAACTCACCTTTCATACTAACTTGCCTCATAATGTTTAAAATATCTTCTTAGATCCAGAACACCCTCTTGATTCCTAAACAACTCAAAATTTAATTATGAGACTCTAGCTATCTGTTCTTCAACCACCTCAGAGACCTGAGAGGGATAAATATATCTGATTTTATAGGAAGTACAGGGCCTGCAGCTTCCCAAACTAAGAAATGACAAACCAGTGGCTGCCTGGACAGTTCCCATTTTCTCTCCATACATTACAACATCGATCTTCAGTCATTTGGCCCATTTCTACATTGATTGTAGAGCAGGGGTTATGAAGAACTTACCTACCCTGTCTTGGCAGAGCTAGGCTATCGACTTACCTGCTTCCAGGTTTTGTCCTTTTTGGGCAGCATTCTGTCTACAGATGGAGCAAGGGGCTTTTCCTACCAAGAGATAGGCTTGCGACTAATGCTCCTTAACATATCAAGCCCTCTGAAAAATCATATAAATAGGAAAATTGTTATTCTTCTTTCTATCTATCCATCTATCATCTATCTGTCTGTCTGACCATCTATCTATCTATCTATTTTCTATATTCTTACCTACCAACTATCTATCTATATACAAACTTGTACAACACTCACTTTCTCTCTATTTGGCAGGTATTATCTCTGTTTTTAAAAGGAAGTAATTCATACTCATGAAGACTTTTGATAATATCTACCTTTATTAGTTTTGAGTAAGAAATCTAGCACAGAACAAATCAGGAAATGATTCCAAAGTTGATGATTATTTGTACTCTTTTCTTTTATATCTCAAAGAATGTTGTTTTGCCTGGTTAAGTTTACCATAATTTTATGTTTCAATTTGTCTTTCAAAAATACGACAAGTAACCATTTAGTCATTGGTAATCACATACTTGTTATTGAGTTGTTAAGATTATACCAGTTGTAGCCGGGCGTAGTGGCGCACGCCTTTAGTCCCAGCACTTGGGAGGCAGAGGCAGGCGGATCTCTGTGAGTTCGAGGCCAGCCTGGTCTACAAAGCGAGTCCAGGACAGTCAGGGCTACACAGAGAAACCCTGTCTCGAAAAACAAAACAAACAAACAAACAAACAAACAAACAAACAAAGATTATACCAGTTGTATTTTGTGAGAGTCACTCTTCAAGGAACGCAGAGAAGTACTTAAATGATGAGTAAAGGTGGTCTTCAGCAGGACCAAAGGGAAACCGAATGGATTTTTTGGAATTTTTTATGTACTATACAGGTGAGATAAAGATGTTCTTTTCTTAGATATCTGTGCTTAGATTTCATGGGCCATCATTAAAAATATACCTTTTCACAGTGTCCCACAGACTGGATCTCCTAAAGGATTTGTGGGCTATTGAAATCCAGCCCTTTTTTGTCACAGTACTTCATTTCTTCAATGACTATACCAAAAGTGATAAAAAGAGATTAAAAAATATCTTAAAGAGAAAATGTCTGGTCTCATATCCTTTGTGCTGTTCACACTCATGACTCACATTTCTTTCCCTGTTTTCCACTATCATCTTATTTCTCTTCTCTCCCATTTCTTTCTTTTTTTATGGTGTTTTTTTTTTTTTTTTTTTTTTTTACTAGACAGGGTTTCTCTGTGTAACAGCCCCGACTGTCCTGGACTCTCTTTGTAGCCCAGGCTGGCCTTGAACTCACAGAAATCCGCCTGCCTCTGCCTCCCAAGCACTGGGATTAAAGGTGTGCGCCACACCCAGCTTTTCTCTCCCATTTCTAGCACAACTGTGCCATCATGTCTTTTATGGTCATGGAATTGCCTACTTCACAGGAAGACAGAGCAGTTAGCAGTTCCTCAGGCTCCATGCCTGTCAGTCTACTTGTGGGTATATTTGTGTTGTAGATAATAAGTTTCTCCAGCTCTGTGTCTATGACCTTTATTTTACAGTCAGGTTTCTCAGAAATCTTGCACCATCAAAAACTTTCTCATCAGCTCCGTTGAAACTATTCTATTATTGCCTTCCTCATCAATCCACTAAAGTAGCTATTGTTATAAATGATGCTTATCTCTGCTCTAAAATATGAGCATTTCCATTCTCATTTATCTGACATTTAAGCAGTGTTGTTAGCAAAACTTCTCCCCTCCTTTTTGGAAGATGTTCTTCAGTTAGGTTCTGAGACACCATTCCCCCGAATGTCTTGCAGGTAAGCTCCTTTTAGCCTCTTTGACTTAATCTGTCAAGCCACAAGATTGCTAGATCACTCTTCATTTTTGCCAGGTCTCACTGAGCTCAACTTGTCTCTGCCTTTAAATTTATCTCTTTGCCAAGGGACTCTTATCTAAATATCTCCACCTCAGATCTCTTTTTCCTGATGTCTCAGTGGTACTAACTTATATCCAGTAGATACCTCAAATTCTAAGTACCAAATCAAAAATCCTATAGCTCTCTACTGTATTTTTTCTCTGAACTTCCCACATCTCTAAATCTATGTAGAGAAGTAGAGCTGGTACATGCATGGAGCCTTTACCAGTAAGTCCTAATCCCTTTGGCATGAGAAGGTACTCTCTCTGCAAGCTACAGAAGACACAAAACCCTCAACCTACCATATGTCCTGTCCTGAAGATGTGTGGTGCAATGGTGGCTCAGGCCCACTGACATTTGGTTTATCTTGAGTTCCACACCATTAATAGGGAACCATTCCCTACATTGTTTTGAAGGCCAGTAAACAGAGACTGGTTAGCTCAGAGGCTTAGAGTAGAACCAAACAGTACTGGACAACAAAATCAATGAAATGATTTCTAATGATATTCTGCTGTACTCATAAATTCTTGCCTTATCCAGTCATCATTTGAGAGGCTTCATCTAGCAGTAGATGGGAGTGAGAGTGGGTACAGAGACCCACAACCAGACGTTATGTGGAGAGGGAATCTAAATTGGAAGTCTCCATTGAATTTCTACCCTCGGAGACGGAGAATACCACAGGAGAGGGGTTAGAAAGACTGTAGGAGGCAGAGGGAATGGAGAATACAAGGAGAACATGTCCCTCCAAATCAACTAAGCAGGACTTCCATGGGCTCACAGAGACTGAAACAGCATGTCTGGAGCCTGACTGCATAGGTCTGGAACCAGGTGGTTTGAGTATGCCATCTTTATTAGCTTGGTGTTTCTGTGGGGGTCCTAACAGTGGGAGCAAGTATGTCTCTGACTCTTCTGCTTGCTCTTGGGACACATTTTTTTCCTGACATTGGGTTGCTTTGTCCAGCCTAGGTATGAGGGTTTTGCCTATTTCTCATTCGATTTGGCTACTGTCTCTTGGAGGTCTGCTCTTTTCTGAAGAGAAAATGGAGGACAGTGGATGTGTGGAAAAAGGAACTGGGGAGGGGAGATGAAAGAAGTGGAGAAAAAGGTGTGGTCAGGGTGTATTGTATGAGAAAATCTATTTTCAAACATAAAAATAGGTAACTATTTTTTTTTTTAAAGTGAAAAGAGGAAAAAGAAAAAGAAAGAAAAGCTACTTGAAGTGTCAGGCCTTATGTGCCCTTATAATATGTAAGCATTTCACTTGACTTCAAGAAATGTTGAGCTCCTTTAAGTTCATAGTCTCAAATAACATGAAACAGATCAAGGAAAATGTCTGTTTCACAGTGAAGGACAGGATGCTCAGGAGGCATATCTATAAAACAAAAGAGCCATTTTCTTTCTATACAACTTGTACTCTGAAAATAATACCATTTTGTGAAAAGGAAAATTAATCTCCAAAGAAAACTTTGAATCTAAGACCTTCCATATTGTCTCTGTAATTTGCAGTTTATTAAAAGAGGAACGGTAAGATCATTTTTATAAAACAGTACAAATAGATTATGTTTCACCAATGTCAAACTGTGCCAGGAATTCTTTGGTGTTCGGACCTGGAATGAAAACTTTTGTAGCAGTATTTGCTTTGGAGTCATCTCAAAAAATTGCTTATAGAGAAAATGGAAGATGAGCCCAATAGAAAAAAGAGAAAATGAAGAAATGGCTTGAGAACATGAGAACACACTTTCAAGAAGAAGGAAACCTAGCACAAGAATAAGACCTCAGAGACAATGCGAGACAAAGAAATGACGTGCTTACAAGTTGTGTTCCAGGAAAACTATGGGAATGAAAGTCATTTGTTCAGTAAGACATATGTGGTGATGAAATCAGAAGAGTGGAATCAAGTACTTATTTTATGACCTTTAAAAAAAGAGCCTAAGGAAGTTCTTACACTAGATTAGGGTTGAGATTATTTAAGTAAAACTGCTTAACAGCTGATAATTGCATATTTTTTTATTTCTTCAAGTTACATCTCAATCACAATCCCCTCCCTACTCCCCCCTCCAGCCCCACCCTTCCACCCTCCCCCTCCTCCCCCTCAACCCCCCCATCCTCTACCCTTTTTTTTAGTTTAAGGTATTTCTTTTTCCCCCCAACAGCTCTCCCTTTCAGTCCAACAAATGGCTCATTCTCTTATAACTATAAATACAATACAAAACAACAGAAATAGATAGTCCACAATTATGAGAGTTATATGGCTTAGAATACATTCCCAATATCCATTACATATATGTATTTGGCACCTGACTTTAACATTCTACTATCTAACAATCTCCATGAGTTTAAAGTTCTATATCTAACTCAGCTTTCATACTAACTTGCCTCACAATTTTAAAAATATCTTCTTAGATCCAGAACACCCTCTTGATGCCTAAACAACTCAAAATTTAACTATGAGGCTCTAGCTATCTATTCTTCAACCACCTCAGAGACCTTAGAGGGATAAATAAATCTGATTATATAGGAAGTGCAGGGCCTGCAGCTTCCAAAACTGAGAAATGACATATCAGTGGCTGCCTGGACAGTTCCCATTTTGTCTCCATACATTACAGCATCAATCTTCAGTCATTTGTCCCCGTTTCTCTGACAGACATTGATTGTAGAGCAGGAATTATGAAGGACTTACCTACCCTGTCTTGGCAGAGCTAGGCTGTTGACTTACCTGCTTGCAAGTTTTGTCCTTTTTGGACAGCAGTCTGTCTACAGTTGACGCAAGGGGTTTTTCTTGCCAAGAGAAAGGCTTACCACCAATTCAACCATCTCCCACTGGAGATTCTTCGATGTTCATCTTCTACTTGGAGTAGAATAGGGGATGCTGTCAGGAGCTGACATGTCTCGATATCAAAAAATCTTTAGTTAAGAAAACATCTTTGAATGCCATATTCTGCAGATCTCTTGAGGTTTTTGAAAATGCCCTATCTATCTCTTATATTTAGATAAGCAAATGTTGCTTGTATAATTGCATATTTGAAGACAGACAAAACTCTATAAAAATCTTACAATATTTTTATATTTAATTTCAGGCTTGTCTATTATAAAGCAATATAATTTGTTTGTTTTACATTGCAATCACACCCCCATTCCTCTCTGTCCTCCCAGTTCCACTCTCTTGCCTACTCTCCTGTACACACTCCCTCCTGGTATCAATGTACTCTGGCACATCAAATTGCATCATGGCTAAGTATCTCCTCTTCCACTGAGGCAAGAAAAGGTAGCTCTGCCAACATAATGAGATTGAGAGGGAGGCATCAGAGACCCAATCTGAGATAGTCCCCACTCCAATTGTTGGGGAATCCACTTGAGGATCAAGCAGTCCAAAAGCTTCACATGCATAGTGGGCCTAGGACTAGTCCATGCAAGTTCTTTGATTAGTGGTTCAGTCTCTCTGTGTCCCACTCTGTCAGAGTTAATTGTGTATGTAGGTCTTCTTGTGGTGTCTTTGACCCCTCAATCCTTCCCCTAACTCTTCCACAAAGCTGCCTGAGTTTCGTGTAATGTTTTCTGTGGGTCTTTGCATCTATTTCCATTATCTGCTGGATAAAGGCTCTCAGAGATGAAAGTTATGTTAGGTTCTTGTCCAGTTTCCTCTCTCCATCCACTTCTATTTTATTTACCCAACTTAGAGGGATTCAAGCATCATCCCTTGAATATATCTTTGATTTCCTTAATTCTGACATTTATAGTCATTTTAATGAAAATAATTTATAACAATATGATAATGATTTGCATTAGAAATAGTTTATTAGTTTCTCAATAATATATTTGTGGTTTTGAAATGATTTTGTCACAGTTTCTCCTCCTCCAACTTCTCCAAGATCCCCCCATCTCCCACCCACCCAAATCCATGCACTATCTTTCTTTTTAGTAAACAAACAGGTAAACAAAGCAAACAAATAAAAGAAACACACAAGTAAAATACACACTCACACTTACACTCACACGCACATACAACGCACAAATAACACACACAACATACACATTCTCATACACACATACAACACACACACACACACACACACACACCACACACACATATACAACACAACACATTCACTTATCCTCACAATACACACACAGTTATGCACACACACAACAGTCACGTACACACTAACACACACAACATACATACAACATACACACTCTCTCATACAACACAAACACACAAACACACACACACACACACACACACACACACACACACACACACGCGGGTGCGCACACATACCCCCCACCCCAAAGCCCATAAAAACACAGAATCAGAAACCAGAGTGTACAAGTGTTACATGTAAGACAAAAATGTTTAAAGTGAGTAATATGAGACAAAAATGTACAAAAATACCATTGTTGATTTTATGTTGGCCATCAGCGGATGGATATGGGGCCTGCCCTTAAGTGTAGTTTATATACACAATGAGGCTCCATTAGAGAAAATTAAGTTTTCCTTTGGAAGTAGTTATCAATTTCAGATAGATTCTTGATTAATGGTGGGAGCCTCTGTCAACTCCAGTGATCAATTATACTTAAGATTCAAAATAATTTCTTTCACTTAATTAACATTTAAGCATTGTGCAATACTTTTTCTAGTTTTCCTTCATTCAGAAACTTTCTCTTGTTATCTAAAGGTCCATTTATAGAATAAAAAAATTTATACTTGAACTAAAATATATTAGAACAAGGACCACCCCCAAAAGGAAATTGTTATAGAAAAGTGAGTCTACTTGGATGATGGAATGTTAAACAGCAGTTTGTGAAATTTTCAAATATGTTCCACATAAGCAATGCTTCAAGCACACAGGAAACCATTATGAGAGAGTGAAAAGAATATTTTGATGTAGGTGAGTGGTAAATTACACATATATGATAAATGGACCAAAATAAATTATTTTGTCTTTTGTTTTAGTTTTTATTGATTGCTGTTTTTATATTGTTTGAGTTTTCTTTTTGTGCCTGCTAGTATTTTAGAAACTGTTAAGGAAACATCATTTAAAATTGGAGAAAAATTTAAAATATCCTTATTTTAAATGATTACTCCATGATAATATCAGATTTACAAAATTATTAGATAGCAAATTAACACAAATTCTAAGCAATTTTAAACACAGATGTGTCAATAAAGAGTGTTTCAGTATTTCTTTATTCATTTCATAAGTTATATTCTTACAGTGATTTTTGTGACATGAAGGATGAGCTTCACACTTGCTGGGCAAACACTGTACTGGTGAGCTCTAGCCTCAGCCCTGCAGTGACACTTCAGAATGTAATAAGGAGAGTGGCTAAAAGTACATTCAATGCATGCTTACTCTTCAATGTGTAACCGGGAGAAGCTAATGATACAAAGAAATGCAATTCATGTTTTGAGAAATATATCAGGAGTCTTTATAGCAGAAATTAGGATTGCTACTGAAGCACTTTGTTTCCTGCCAGATGCTCCTCTTTAGTTTATGTAAGGATTGTGGTTGCTCACTTCTGAAAATTTCTCTGCTATTTGGCTAATGCACAAATACTAAATCAAACACCTGTTTTCAAGGCATGCACATTTAATAGTCCACTGACTCCGGTCCATCTGATGCTAAATGTTGCACTTTCTGATGAATTCTTGCAATGGGTATTTCCATGTCAAAATAATGTGAAACATAAGGTTTGCCTTTCTGATCATTTTTAAAATAAAATACTTGAGAGTACAAACTTCTTTCTCTCTTTTTTGCACTGGAGATTGAACCAAGAGTCAAATGCATACAAAGACTCTGTTGCTGGCCATACCCAGTGACCCCAAGGCCTTATTTTAAACCCTTGTCTCTGTCTTTAAATTTGAATTATTTGTAATTAAAATGCACCCTAATTTAAGTGCCATCAGCAAACTCTCTGCAAACATTATCAAGTTAAATTTTTATATCCTAAATGGAAATCTTTCTTTTCATTTATTAGGATGTATCCTAAATATGTTTTGCTAGGACTCCAACTTGGTGTGCAACTAAGATATACATATGTGTGTGTGTGTGTGCTTAAAGATAAATGATTTGAAGTTTATACATGTTAATTTTGTCAACTGTAGATTATCTGAATATACACATATACATGGTAATATATGCATGTGTATCTATCTATCCATCATAGATCTAACTATCATCTGTTTGTATACATAAAGCTCAAATCATAGGTACAATAAAAGATTTTTAACCTTGATTTGAAAACATTGCATTTGTTTTAGAATGTGAAAGAATGTGGTGTTATGTAGATAAGAAGCAACAAGTGACTTCTCCCATTCATCAAAAGTTTACGAAAAGCATGGCTAGCCAGTAGAGCACAAGAACCTGTGGAGCAGACAAAGATTAATTACACCTGTACTCATGCAGCAATGTTTGTGTTCCAAACAAATTATATTTGCTTGTGTTTAAACCATGAATAAATCTGATGCATGCAGATGAGCGTGTGTTCAGGATGAGTGAGCACACTTGTTTGAATGTCATATTTATCCCTGTATTTTGTCAGAAAATTAGCTTCTTTGGAGTTTGTGCTTGAGCTGAGCATATGGTTGTTGATCTCTGGAGATGACAGTCTATCTGAGCAGCAGCTCCTTATGGCTCCTGTTCTCCTCAGCTGGCAGATGCTTTGGGCTTTTCTACAATTAAGTGGAGATCATCACTGTTTTCTTTGAGCACTGCTGTGCCTTGTACTCTGAAGTGTTTTGTTAATCACTGTCTGCTTCGACAGAAGCTGCCAAAAGCTCTCATTAAGTCTGAATTTTGAGATGTCATGCTCAGATGATGGAATTTCATCCCTTTTCTGCATGAATGGAATTGGCTATGGAAAGGTGCCAGAAAAAAAAATCATGTCACTAAAGTGTACTTGCTTTATTTTTTGGATATGAAACAAAAGGCAGTTGAACAGGGAGAGGTTCCCAATAATTTGTCAACTCTGGAGGATGTAGTTTCCTAGGTGATATAATTGTTGAGTGTACACCTTATTAACAGTAGTTCCTTTATTACATTACATATCAACAGTCAGTCATTTATTTCTTCACAAACCAAACTCTTCTCTTGCTTGTCCCAGGACCTTTTATGGCATTTGCTATCAACTACCACTGAAGCACAAAGCAGGGCTAACTTGCAGAAAAGCAGAGTGATTCCTTTAATAACCTATCTGTCTATTTGTGGGTAAGAGAAAATACTTAAAGTAAAGAAAAAAATTCACTTTTGCCCTTTAAAATAATTGCTTGAAGTTGCATAGAAACTAAAAAACTGAATCCGACTGTTGACTGTTTAATGGTTTGCTGCAGGAAATTAAGTGTTATGGGAAATATGGTTTGAAAATACATTATCCATTTCCCCTGGTGAATCTAATTGTTTCACTTGAACAAGTGAAAGTAGGAACTAAGCATCAAAGAGAAAAATACTTAGAGTAATGAGCTCTACTACCTAATCACTTGAGTCATAAAGCATTTTGAAATTTATTAAACTGTGATCTGTAAAGCCCTACAAACAGTGGCATCTCCTACTTGTTAACAAGCTTGAAAGTAGTAGCCCCTTTGTGTATGTTTGTCTGCTGTTCAGTTAATTCTATTCAGCAACATAGCAATAGATATGTCATTAACGCATTTCAACGTGTACAAACAAAATAAAATAAAAATCTACTCCATAACACGGGGAAGATGATTGGGTACTTATGACCACAGAAACCCGGCAGGCTCCCCACTTCTGTATGAATGAGACACATTTCCTGTAAAGCCAAGAACAAACTTCATGATACACTGTATATGTAGATTGTTCCCTTCCTCAATTTCATGAATTTTTGGGTGGAAAGAACTGGGTCAAATATTGATTGTGAATTCCGGGATAACATCTTAGGTAATGGTTTCTACACATAAAATCCTGGGGAAACATACTTTAGTAAACATGTTACATTGTAATTGTGATTGCCAGATCATATGATGCATTAGGATAAAAAATCTTCATGAATGTGAAATTCTCCTTTTCCCCCTTTATTCATGTTTAATGGAAAATTCAGTTAACTTAGCAGACATAAATTGACTCTGCAATACTATTCTGCCAACCAAACTACATGATATACCTGCACTTAAAAAATTTCCTCTAGGGAAAATATATTAGATTATAAATGTCCATCAAACCAAGAAATGCTATTATATCTTTTACCTTCAGTGAGTATTATTCAGCTAATGGATTCACCATTTCATAGAAGGTAAAGGAGTTTGACAATAGAGATTCATCTGAATATAGTCAAGAGTGTGAGAAAGCCTACTGTAGATCATTTCTTAGCTACTGGCTAAGAATGCTCACTTGTGGAGTATCCTTGATATATTAGAAAACTATGATGATGACTGGTACAAATGTTCCCAAAAAGTAAAATCTAAATATCAGTCTTGCTCCATCTGATACTTTAGACAATCATACCTAGTCTCACAATAATTCAGAAGATATTAGAGGCTGCTACAAAAACCAAAGTACCACTAAATCTGTATTCTTTTGCTCCCTCATTGTGGACAAGGCTACAAAGAAACCATGCAAACTCAGTGTTTTTATTTTAATTAAGCTATCTGCTGTGTATGAATCAAAGTAGCACCATAACCTTAACGTAAATTGTATGTGGAAGGCCATTCAATAACTGAGTTGGTATACAGGGAAGATAATATAATTCCAACATCCAGCTTAAAAATCAAGCCCTTTTTCATATAGACTCCTTTCCATAGAACATAGAATCAAATAATGGTTCAGAATAACTGCAAATACTGAAAACAGCCAAGTAGATATCTTCTATGGTATGATAAAGTATGAGGAATAGTAATTCTCCATGAATGTGTGTAAGTATGTAAACATATGTGTAATTTATTTACATGTGAATCTTTGTGCCTATATTCTTGGATTTATGGTAACTAATATATTTCTCTCTCTTCTTTATGCATAGGATATGTTTAAATTTATTTTACTGATTGTTTTGAAATTTATTAAAATAGAATCTAAAGTGTAAAAATGTCATTAATATTAGCAGAGTTTGTCAAATATTTGAACAGATCTAGTCATCAAATAGTGAAAGGTTTCTGTTTAATGTCTAAATTTTATCTTTCATATACTAGTTTCTTAAGGAACATATGGAAAAGAATGATAAGCTGTTTACAACTTTTAAATCAGCACTTTTTCTCAAAAATATAAGTTATAAACCTTTATGGTACAAAGTAAAAAAAAAAAAAAAAAGGAAGAAGTAGCTAAAAACAAGCCATAATCTTTCAGGATGTGATATGATAACCAACCACTCAGAGATGTTGATGTGCATCTCCTATGTGCTTATCTTTAAAACAAGCATGACTGTCAGACACAGAGGCATAGGCTTTTCATTATAGCACTTGGGAGTTATGTGCAGGCAGATCTCTATGGATTCAAGAATAGCCTGTTCTAAATAAAAGACTTCTACAGTGAGGGCCACATAATGAAGACCTGCCACAAACCACTAAGCTAAACTAAACTAAATAACAAGGAGCATTTTGATAGTAATATTTTATTAATTCTTGTGCTTTTGGTTTAGTAGTATTGATACTTATATGAGTTTGATGACTTTGAAACATATTAATGTGTATACAACTTTCATGTACGTATTGTGTGTAAAATATATAACAATTTGATATCATTCTGTTATTCTGAGATCTTGATTTTTTCATAGTATTTTATTGTTTTATATCAAACTGTATTATATATTATTGAATATAAACTATGTGAAACTAGCATAATTTTTTTCAGAATTCTAAAACTACTTGAAAAGTCATGAGCTTTGTTGAAGCTTTGATACTTAAGGACACATTTCAACTTAGAACTTAATTTAAAAGTTTTTAGTATCTTGATTTTTTATCACTATACCAAAACACCCCAATGAACTGCCCAGTAATAACATAGAAACTATGTAACATGTTTTACTTTCTTCTTACATACATGGTACACCCATGTGCAACACATGATCCAAAATGAAGAAATAAATAAAACTTTGTAGAATGAAACCTACATGATGTAATATTTGGGAATATAATCTCTTGAGTCTCAGAAGGGACAGGGTGCAGGTGCATTTCTTGGTCACAGGCATATTTATGAACATTCTTGGGTACTGCTGGTTAGTCTATTTATCCTTTGCCCCTCCAAATACATTCCAACATTTCCATTTCTATTGCACTACTGAATTGGATTAAAAAAATCACTAATACACACACACTTATTTTAATAGTTATACTTTAAATATTCTATTGTATCTTTAATTTAATGTTAGCAGTATTAATTAAATGACATTCAAAAATTTAAACATAACCTAAATAATATGTGAATTTAAAAAATGTAGTGGTTATTGGAGAAAGCTCTTCAGTTAAATCTCTTCAGGACAGCGCTCTTTTGAAGCGATGGTCAGCATTCTGTTAAAAATTGTGTCTTTAAAGGGAGAGACCTGAACGGTAGTCCTTAGGAGAATTTAAATTCTATTTTCCACCAGTGAGTTCCTATAAATTCATATGCATCCAGCATTTGGCATCACACAAAGACATTCTTAACACCATCCGAAAATTTTTATAACATAACCCTAAACTGACTAATACTGACATCACACCTCACCTCCCTCACAGAGTGTACTCCTGCCCTCAGAAGAAGGCAGTGCAAATGGAAGTAGTTTTAGCTAGAGTCTTAATGCTTTGGAAAAAAACCTTCAAACCCTATCAATTAAAAGGTTACAGAAGGAAATATTTTGGACATTTTTTTGCTGCTATGTTTGAAGAATAGTCTCTTCACAACAAAATTACTTTATACCACTCGCACATATTATCGTAAGTGAGAGCAGGCTGTTCTTTCCTGCTTGTGCTCTGCAGAACTAGCCTTTTTATAACCAGGGAAATTGGGTGTGCTCTTTAAAAACCTTATATAATTATCTCCTTTCTAAACATGCCTAGAAAGTTTGACCTGAAGAACACAAGACACACTTAACTTTTATATTTTAAATTTTGGGGTGTGTCTGGATTTTGGGTCTGTATATTAAATATGTGATATACATCCATTTCTCTCTATAAATGCATATTTATACACATGCATAGCTATGATTTTTAATTAAGATAAATTTTATGTACACACATTTTCTTTGTGTATGAGTGGACCTGTGCAGAATGCATATGCCTGTAAAACATGTGTGCCCTAGACACAGGAGGTGTCAGGTGTCCTATTCACATACTTATTTTCTTAAGTCAAGGTTTCTCACTAAACCTGTGTCTAGACTCCCAGCATGACATCCTTAGCAATCTTCCTTCCTCGGCTCATCCTGCCTTGAAACACTGTGGATATAAGAACAATTGAAGTCACATCCCATGCTTTATGTGGACTTAAAGTCAGGTCATCATGCTGGACTATCAAGCAGTCTAACCTACAGTACCTACCTATTCTTTCCAGTCCTTTACAAGCACTTTTAACCAATGTCACATTTATTCATTGTAGATTTTACCTCCTCTGTGTTTCCCTAGGTGGCACTAGGAAATAATTCCTTGCCTTTTTACTCTTCCTTTTGAATATCTCATTGAAGAAAGAGGACACAAAGACAATGATCAAACATTTCACTACCAAGAATTAACACTAAAGTAGTAATTCTTATTACAGTACTTATCTAGAACATTCTTTCCTCTTTTTATTGTTATTCTAATTTTTTTCAAATAAAAAAGCTATAAAAATATTTTACTGTCAAGTACTTGGCACTTGAAAAAGAATACAAAGCACTCAAAACCTTTGTATGACCATAGTATAAACATTGAATGTATTTTCAACATTACCTTGTAGAATAACATTCTCCCTGCTCATCACACAGAGGGAAATATGAGAAAGATGGCATTGGTTGTCAACTGCTCACATCCAAAATAGGATCACAAATTTGGTTAAGGCTATTATTTAGGAGGAAATTTTCTAGATCCTCTATTTTTATTTAACCAAAAGCCTGATAAATTCTTGTTACAGAGATAATCTTACATTTAATATAATTATACTTGCTAAGCAAATAGTGCCTTGGAAATTGGAATAGCAGTTATAAAAGAAAGAGTAGGATATAAATACCTTTTTATTCTTGGGTGGGATCCGTATTATCTATATACAAAGACAAATGAAGAAAGCAGAACTGACTAGACTGCCATTTTTCTTAGATTTGGACAGGAGAGGTGTTCAATAAGGTACATAAATAGGGAAGGGAAAATACTGAGTTGAACATAACAGAGTAGTTGTTTAAAATCAAGTGAATGGAATTCATGAGTGTATGAATCATAATAGTCAAGATCAATAATCAAATGGCTATCAGTCAAAAACATTGCCAAAGGAGATATGGTGGGTTGAATTACTTTTTCTGTTAGCTGATAACTGCCAGTTATACATGTATATATTGGTACTTTGATATGTACTTCACTCATTCCAATAAGAGTATGTCACTTGATTTTGGGTTAGGTCATGCAAAATTTCTTTCCTGGAAGCTCCAGGAAATAAATTACAGAGTGCCAGTAAAAGAGCTGAACAGTGCCAGTGCTTCAACTAGCTGCTCCTGAAATCCATTGTCTCTCTGCTGTCTGTGGTAAGATCGAAGACAATTGTGCCAAAGATACATGATCTTAAATTCAAAGCAGATCCACCAAGGCTAAAATATAAATTTGCTGTTTTGAGGAAAAATTACATTTGTCATAAATTGATACTTGGAGAAATTACATTTTTGTAAGTATGACATTATCACAAGAGAAAATTGACTGGCATCAGAAGTACCGATAGCACAAAGATAAGGGACAGCTCAACTTCTAGATCTGTAGAGCAAGCTCTACAAGAATGAAGAAAGGGACATCAATTGTAGATTAGTCTAGATGAAACCTCTTTAGAGTAAGCAGTACACACCTAGAATGCAACCTAGCAAGAGGAAAAGACAGTGAGATTTGACCTGAAATCCCAGATACTTCTATACTTAAGCTTCATTTTGTACGAAGCTTAAAATGAAGGGAGTGGTATTGACCCTAGTATATTAATGTAAAATTAAGATTGTATTGGGCTACATCAGTACTGATCTTTGTATATTGATACAAAATTAAGGGTAACGCTTCTTAAAGG
>CAJQZJ010034249.1:279084-295845 GCA_907164525.1 Lophiomys imhausi
ACACACACACACACACACACACACACACACACACACACACACACACACAAATACACACACTACCCACTGGTATTTTGGGGAACTTTTTATTAAATTTTACTTAATTTTGCTTTTTTGGTATTTTGTTTAATCTTAATTTTCTTGTTTCTGGGTTATTTGTGTTTCTTTTTTTATTATTAAGGAAAGAAATGAAAAAAACATAAAATTAAAAAAATATGAAGATGGGAGGATCTGGGAGGACTGAGGAAAGGAAAAATCAAAGTATAATATATGAAAAATAACAATAAAAAGGGTGAAAATGAAAGTATTATAGTTTGAAGCTGCTTTATTTATCATTGACTTTTGTAAATTTTTTTCTGTCTAGACTTGTTTTCTCATTTAACTTTTTACATTATTTGTCGATGAGCTTTTTTTCCCCATAAGATTGTATTAGAATAATTTCTGTTACTACCAACACAGTATTTCAGCTACTAATAACAGAGAATTACTCCAAAATTATTTGTATAAATCTAGAAGGATTTTTCTTGTATATATTTTTTCTTTTAATGTCAACTAAAATTCTCTTTTCTTCACATTTATTCTTTAATTCTCAGGAATGGTGTAAGAAATATGATCAGGCTGGAAACATACACATATAGAAGCGACACTATATAGAAGTAACCAAGCAAGTTGTGTTCATGTATTTAGGTATGCATACATATCCACAGTCAAGATGAAAGTTAAACTATATATTTCGATCTAAAACTTTTTTGAGATAATATCTTCTTATTAAGATCTTGTTGACCTTTACATGTTGTCTAGCTCCTTATAACCTTGAACTAAAACCAATATCCCTAGTTTTCTAAGTCTTGATACTAGAGGACTGTACCACATAGTTTTTTTTTTTTTACAGTTTATTTATTGCTTCAATTAATAGATCCACCACAGTCCCCTCCCTCTACCTGTCCTGGGTCCACCCTTCAACCCTCCCACCCTCTGCCCCTTTTCCAACCTATCCTACTCCTCAGGTGTGGGGTGCCCTACATATCAGCCCCCTTCAGTTCAGCAGCCATATGATTACTAAGAGCTTCCTTTTGTACTGAGGGCCTACATGCCAGCTCCACTAGGGTCAAGTGTCCCACTAACAAGTAACAAAGTCTATGTTCCTGTTCGTTTCAGTCTGTTGGTTGTAGGATATGACTATATGACTAAATCCAGTTATAAGCAAATAGATGCCATGTGCATCTTTCTGGGTCTGGGTTAGCTCACTCAGGATGAGCTTTCCTAGTTCCACCCATTTGGCAGCAAATTGCGTTATTTCCTTTTTTCTGATGGTTGAGTAGTATTCCATTGTGTAATGTACCACAGCTTTTTTTTTAAATCTATTTTTGGTTGAGGGACATCTGGGTTGTTTCCAGTTTTGGGCTATTACAAATAAGGGTGCTATGAACATAGTTGAGGAGATGTCCTTGTGGTTTGGTAAGGAGTCATTTGAATGTATAGCCAGGAGTGGTATGACTGGGTCTTGAGGTAGAGTTAATCCAAGTTTTCTAAGATATCGCCAGACTGATTTCCATAATGGTTGTACAAGTTTGCATTCCCACCAGCAATGGAGAAGTGTTCCCCTTTCTCCACAACCTCGCTAGCACGTACTATCATTTGAGGTTTTGATCTTAGCCATTCTGACAGGTGTGAGATGGAATCTTGGAGTTGTCTTGAGTTGCATTTCTCTGATGATTAAGAATATTGAGCATTTCTTCAAGTGTTTCATGGTCATTAGAGATTCCTCCTTTGTGAATTCTCAGTTTAAGTCTGTACAGCATTTTTTGATTGGATTATTTGGTTTCTTGGTGTTTCATTTCTTGAGTTCTTTATAAATTTTGGATATCAGTGCTGTTGGATGTGGGGTTGGTGAAGATCTTTTCCCAATCTGTTAGCTGCCATTTTGTTCAAATGACAGTGTTCTTTGCCTCACAGAAGCTTTTTAGTTTCATAAGGTCCCATTTATTGAGTGTTGGTCTTAGGATGTGAGCTTTTGGTGTTCTGTTCAGGAAGTTGTCACCTGTGCCAATGAGTTCGAGGCTTTTCCCCACATTTTCTTCTGTTTGATTTAGTGTGTTGGGCTTTATGTTAAGGTCTTTGATCCACTTGGACTTCAGTTTTGTGCAAGGTGATAAACACGGGTCTATTTGCATTCTTTTACATGTTGACATCCAGTTAGACCAGTACCATTTGTTGAAGATACTGTCTTTTCCCCATTGTATGCTTTTGGCTACTTTGTCAAAAATTAAGTGACTGTAGGTATGTGGGTTTATCTCTGGGTCTTGAAATTCAATTGCATTGAGCAATTGATCTATTTCTATACCAGTACCATGCTGTTTTTAATACTATTTCTCTGTAGTATAGCTTGGAATCTGGGATTGTGATATCTCTAGATGATTTTTTATTATACAGGATTGAGTTAGCTATTCTGGGCTTTTTGTTATTCCATATGTAGTTGAGAATTGTTCTCTCAAGGTCTTTAAAATACTGTGTTGGTATTTTGATAGGAATTGCATTGAATCTGTATATCGATTTTGGTAGGATGGCCATTTTTATTATGTTGGTCCTACCTATCCTCCATGAGCTGGGAGACCTTTCCATCTTCTGATGGCCTCTTCAATTTCTTTCTTCAAGGACTTGAAGTTCTTGTCACATAGGTCTTTCACTTGCTTGGTTAGAATTATCCCCAAGTATTTTATATTGTTTTTGGCTATTGTAAAGGGTGTTGTTTCTTTGATTTCTTTCTTGACCCATTTATCTTTTATATAAAGAAGGACTACCAATTTTTTTGAATTAATTTTCTATCCAGCCACCTTGCTGAAGATGTTTATCAGTTGTAGGAGTTGTATGGTAGAATTTTTTGGTGTCCCTTATATATATACTATCATATCATCTTCAAATTGTGATACTTGGACTTCTTCCTTTCCAGTTTGTATCCTCTTGATCTCCTTTTCTTGTACTATTGCTCTAGCAAGAACTTCAAGAAGTATGTTGAAGAGATATGGGGAAAGTGGGCATCTTTGCCTTGTCCCTGATTTCATGGGAAATGCTTCAAGTTTCTCTCCATTTAATTTGATGTTGGCTATTGGCTTGCTGTATATTACCTTTATTATTTCTAGGTACTCTCCTTTTATGTCTGGTCTCTCCAAGACTTTTAGCATGAAGGATGTTGGATTTGTCAAATGCTTTTTCAGTATCTAGTGAGATGATCATGTGTCTTTTTCCTTTCAGTTTTTTTTTTTAATATGGTGGATTACGTTGATGGATTTTCAAATGTTGAACCACCCCTGCATTCCTGGGATAAAACCTACTTGATCATGGTGCATGATACTTTTGAAGTGTTCTTGTATTCAGTTTGTAAGTATTTTACTGAGTGTTTTCAATCTATATTCATGAGGGAAATTCGTCTGAAATTCTCTTTCTTTGTTGGGTCTTTGTGTGGTTTAGGTACCAGGGTGACAGTGGCCTCATAGAATTAGTTTGTCAGTGTTCCCTCTGTTTCTATTTTGTTGAAGAGTTTGAAGAGTATTGTAATTAGCTCTTCTTTGAAGGTCTGGTAGAATTCTGTGCTGAAACCATCTGGCCCTGGGATTTTTTTGATTGGGAGACTTTTAATGACTGCTTCTATTTCCTTAGGGCTTATAGGACTGTTTAATTCATTAACCTGATCTTGATTTAACATTGATAGGTGGAATGTATCAAGAAAATTGTCTGTTTCCCTTAGGTTTTCAAAATGTGTGGAGTACAGGTTTTTTACATAAGACCTAAAGATTCTTTTGATTTCCTTGATATCTGATGTTATTTCTCCCCTTTCATCTCTGATGTTGTTGATTTGCATATATCCCTCTGCCTTTTAGTTAGTTTGGGTAAGGGTTTGTTTATTTTGTTGATTTTCTCAAAGAACCAACTCTTGGTTTCATTGATTCTTTGTATTGTTCTTTTTGTTTCTAAGTTATTTCAGCCCTAAGTCTGATGATTTCCTGTCGTCTCCTCCTCTTTAAAGTGTTTGCTTCTTTTTTTTTTTCTATCACGTCCAGTTCTGTGGTTAAGTTGCTGTCACAATTTTCTTTTTGAAGGCACTTAGTGCTATAAACTTTTCTTATAGCACTGCTTCCTTTGCATCCCATAGGTTTGGGTATGTTGTTTTTTTGTTTTAGTTTGATTTTGGAAAGTCTTTGATTTCCTTCTTTATTTCTTCCCTGACCCAGTAGTCGTTTAGTAGACAGTTGTTCAGTTTCCATGAATGTGTAGGCTTTTTGTTATTTCTGTTGTTGAAGTCCAACTTTCACACTTGGTGGTCTGATATGTACAAGGGGATATTTCAATTTCTTGTATCTGCTGAGGCTTACTTTGTGTCCAACTACATGGTAATTTTTGTAGAAGGTTCCATGAGATGCAGAGAAGAAGGTGTATTCTTTTGTGTTTGGGTGAAACATTCTGTAGATATCTGTTAGGTCCATTTGGTTCATGACCTCTGTTAATTGTAAAAAGAAATATGGCTAATTAAACTATTTAACCAGCATTTATTATCAGTAATTAGTTTGGCAGTTGTTAATCTTTAAGCAGCCATTATAAATGAGCACACAGAGACCACATGGATTTTATCAAGCCGTGGCCTGAATTTTGCAATCCTAGCCCATCTAAGCTATCTCTTAATTCTATTACCCAAATATGACCACATATATACATACGTCCCCTTGGACTGCCATTATCCATGATATGCCGATGTTCCTGGCCATGTGGAAAGAAGTTCTTTTCTTTAACCCATGGTGTGTACCTCTTCCTGCTTCTGACTGGAATGCCTTCTTCTTTCTGCTGCTGGCTGGAATGCTTTAATTCTCTGTCTAAAGCACAGGCTTCCTGTTCCAATCTAAGGAAGTCCCACCTTTCTCTGTCTTAGCCCAATCTCAGGCCTCGGCATTTTATTTAACCAATCAGAGTCAATGTAAGTAACAGACAGCAAATAAGACCAATTAATAAACGTTTAGAATGCTTAACACTACACCATCAGTTAATCTCATTATTTCTTTGTTTGGTTTCTGTCTCAATGACCTGTCCATTGGTGTGAGTGGAGTGTTGAAATCTCCCACTATTAATGTGTGGGGATCGATGTGTGGTTTAAGCTTTAGAAGAGTTTCTTTTACAAATGTGGGTGACCTTGTATTGGGGACATAGATATTCAATATTGAGATGCCATCTTGATGGATTTTTCCTTTGACTAGTATGTTCTGTTCTTCTCTTATTTTTTGATTAACTTCAATTGAAAGTCTATTTTATTTGATATTAAGATGGCTACTCCAGCTTCCTTCCTGGAACTGTTTGCTTGAAAAACCTTTTCCTAGCCCTTTACTCTGAGGTAGAATTTATCTTAGTGAGGTGCATTTATTGTATGCAGCAAAATAATATGTCTTGTTTACACATCTATTCTGTAAGCCTGTGTCTTTTTATTGTGGAGTTGAGTTATTGTTCTCCTTCCTTGGTTTTCCACCTCCAGGATTGTCTCTGTTTGTGTTTTCTTTATTAGTTCGATTTCCAATTTCAAGCCTTAAACTGTGTTATCCATTTCCTGCTCCAATTTGGTTGTATTTGCCTGAAAATCTTTCAAATCTTTCATTGCCTTGTCTCTTTCCCACTCTTGTTTGATTGTGTTAGCTTGGAGGTCTCTAATAGAATTCTCCATTGATTTAAATTCTTTCATGGATTTATTTTCTTCTCTTAAGGCCTCTATCATTTTCCTAAGTATAGATTTGTCATAATTTTCATGTGTTTCAGCTGTGGTGGAATGGTCAGAGCTTGCTCTTCTAGCATAGCTGAAGTTTGTTGGAGTCATATTTCCCTGACTGTTGTCAGTTCTGTTTCTTTGCTGGCCTTTAGCCATCTAGTTGTCCTTTCTTTTTGTTCCTGGTGCTTACCAGACTTGGTGCCAAGGAGGGAGCTTTGGTACAGAGGCTGAATGATCTTGGTGATCTGTATCTCTCCATAGGCTAGATGCAGCCTTGTGTTGGGGACTGTTTCTCAGTGGGCCTTCCAGAGCTCACCCCTTCCTGTTGTGTCCCAATTGGGAACACATGTCAGGGGCTGGAGTTGGATGTGTTATTACCACCTGCAGCTTCCTGAGATCCAGCTGGTTTTAATGATGTTGATGGAAGTTGGCAGGCCACAGATTGTAGAGCTGTAGATCCCCTGGAGCTTATGTGTCAGGACCTACCAAGCTACTCTCAGTGGGCTCTCAGGATCGACATGTGTCTTACAGACAGAAGCACTGTGATCTGGTACATCCCACATCACCACAGCAGTGAGCAATGGTCTGGGGTTGTTTCATTTCTCTGGGGTTGGAGCTCTCTGTGTTGTAGCCTGGGTGTTTAGCTGATGGGGAAGGCAGGTGCCAGCAGGGAGTTCTGATATGGAATTCACACCCTGTCCACAGTGTTTGGATTCAGGGAAACTCAGCTGCCACTTCCTGGCCAAATTCACTGTGCCTCAGTTGAGCCTGCCTGAGCCAGCATGTTTCCCTGTAGCTAGGGCATATGGACTTTGGTCAGGACCGGGGTTGTGGTCCTCCCAGGCTGCTTTCAGGAGAAACTCAATTTCAACTTGTGTCTCTCAGTCAGAAGCTCTGTGGTCCAATGGTGCCCACTCACTGGGGCAGGACGTACTGCTCCAGATCAAGATATAGATGCTGTAGACTGAAGCTATAGTCTGAGTCCCTTGCCAATGTGAGTATGGGCAGGGAGTTCTACTATCGAGTTCACAAGTCATCTACGGCACTTGGATTCAGGTGAATCTTAGCCGCCTTTTTCCTGCCAGAGGTGCTGTGCTCCAGAGCAGCCTGTCTAGGTCAGTGTGGGTTCTAACAGTTTACCTATAGCTAGGGTGTCAGGACTGTGGTTATGATCCTCCCAAGCTAGTCTCATGTGAGCCTCAGAGTCAACCTATGACTCTCAGACTAAATCTCTGTGAAGTGGTGTAGCCTGGTTTCTCCAGCTATACACAATGTTCCAGAACTGCTTCACTGCTCTGGGCTGATATGTAGATGCTATACCCTGAGTGCAAGTGTAGTGCCAAGCAGAGGGGCCATGCAGGGGTCAGGGGAAGGGAGTTCCAATATGTAGTCTATATCCTTGCCACAGCATGCTTGGGCTCAGGGACAGTCAGTGCCTGTTAGATTGATTTCCTTACCAGTCAGCCAGATACAGCCATGTTGCAAATACCAGGAAGAATCACCCTCAATCTTACTGTAGTGGCTCTGCTGGTCTTCTCTTGTGTGTCAGAATGCCTGCAAGGAAGCTCTTTTTTCCAGTGTCTGTATGTCCAGTACAGAGTTCTTTATTGTTCCTATCTTTGCTCAGCAATCCCAGATAGGCTTGGGCCTCACAAACTGTCATTCAGCAGGAGTTTATCTCTGCAGTGGTGCAGTAATTCTTCCTGACGATCAGAAGGTGCCTGAGCTTATTGCCACATCTTGCTGAGTACCACCATAGCTGTTCAACACAATAAATTTTATTTTGCATAAATCACATTTTCCTTCTAAATGTAGATAGCCTTCAGAGAACATGACTGTTTAGCAGTGACAGCCAATTACAATGGCTACATTTTAAATTATATATAGTAGCTTGCTATATAGTAGCTAATGTGATCTTAATTAGGTGGTAATAGAGATTGAAATCTTAAGACAGAGATTGATTATGATGTCATTAGGATTTGACTTGAAAGTAACTTTCAGGAAGTACAGAAATGAAGAAATACTTACCAGAGGTAAATGTTTCCATATAGCTTAGTTTGAAGAGGTTTATTTGGTTGGTTTTGTTCATTTTGAAGATGATGTGAAATGTGAATTAATTGTAGTCCTACCATAGGACAATTTTTAAAAAATAGCAAAACAGCACTTTTCATAAATTGAGTATATTTATTTTTCAAAGGAGCACAAAAGTCTTCTTTTTCTTTCTTCCTTTTTTTTTTTTGATAATCCCACCATGGTGAAGGAATGTATAAAAATATATCTTTTTTCTCATGACAAAAAAAATTCCTGATAGCTTAGTCAATGAATCTGAGAATAGTCAACAAGATACAAAACACAGAAAAGCTAGGAAAGTGAATGCTAACATTTGTGGTTGTAGCATCCCCAATAAATAAATAAACAAAAAATAAATAATAAATAAATAATAAACGAATAAATGAATAAATAAATAAATATTTATTTATTTATTACTTGACAATTTTATGCTTGATTGTAGGATATTTTGATCATATTCACTTTCCAAATACCCTCTTTTACCCCCAAAAGCTGCTGAATCTCTTATTCCCAACAGGGGCCCATTCTACCTTATGTCTTTTGTATATGTGCTTAATCAACCAAATTTAAGTAGGATTGCTTACAAGAGCATGGCTGATAGGTATTTACTGGAGCATGGACAATCAACCAATGGTTGACTAATTGAAAGAAAAAAACTCTCTCACAGCAGAGGACAGAGATGTGTTGGGCCTCATGATCAGTCCCTTAGTACTTGATGGAATGTAGAATGTACCCATCTTGCATAGGTCTTGTCCAGGTAAACCATCGTTGCTGTGAGTTTGTGAATACAACAACACTGCCATGTCTAGAATACAGGGTTTCATAGAATTTCTACAACATACTTAGGAGACAACTTCATGATTAGTTTAAGACTATACATAACAACAAAGTTGATTTTTCTCCTAGGAATGCAGCATACATTCAACATATACAAATTAACAGATGTAATATATCACATTAATTGACATGAAGGTAGAAATCACATGATCACCTCTGTAGATGAAGAAAAGGTAGTTTCCAAGATTCTATGTAGTTTCATGATACACATCCTAAAGAAAACAGGAATAGTTGGAAAAATTCCTCAACATAATAAAGGTGGCAATATATGTCAACACTTTCACAAACATTATACTAAACAGAAGAAAACTTGGACTATTTACTCTAGAATCTGGACTGAAATAAGGGTGTCTACCATCTCTACTTATATTTTGTATAGTTCTCTAAGTTGTAGCAAGAACAATAACAAAAAAGAAAAAAATATAAAAGGGACAAAAACAGAAAAGGAACATAAAGTTAAATTGTCACTGTTTGCAGATGGTATGATTCTATACTTAATGAATAAAACTCTGTAGACTACAACAGAAATATTTTCCATTTGATAAACACTTTCAGTGAAGTTACTGGATGCAAAAATCAACATAAAAATAAATAGATTTTCATACAACAGTAATGATCATGTAGAGAAAACAATCAGGAAAAATGTACGACTCACACTTGATTTAAAATTCTCTAAGAATTAACAAACAAGGTAAATGATTTCTGTAAGGAAAACTTTAAAATACCAAAAAGGGAAAGAAAGAAATTAAAAAGATATTAGATATTTGAACTCCTTTTAATATTTTAAATGATATCTTAAAAACTTATAGTGAAGGTTAGACAGAAAAGTAAAATACATATTGCCATAAAGAAGAAACAGTAAGCAAGTGAAAGAAAATAAATAGCTATGTTTTCAAATTAAGACAAATTCAATTCAACACAAAGTCCTGTTGGGAGTATAAACCCATATAAACACATTATACCAAATGTGTTCTTTTTGTGTCTGTAGATGCAAAAAAAAAATGTAATTTACAAAATTCTATATGATTTAATGATAAAATTATAAAATGATAAAATCTTTCTATTCTGTGCACATTACTTCTACACATACAACTATGTAAATATATTACTCTAATTTAAGCTTAAATCTGTTAGGCCAAATAGGCAATGATAACCAAATCTGCTAACCAAAATATAATATTGCTGGTACTCAATGAAAGCATCAATATCAGAGAACATATATAAAAAAGAGGTTAGGAAAACTAAAGCAAAATATTTTTAAAACTATCTGCTTAAGAAGATTAATTGATTTAGAAACTACCAAAAACTCAATATTTAAATCTTATTCTTTGACAACTCCAGGCACTTTGATCTTACTCTTCTCAGTTATCTTCTTATCCCCTTTCCTAACACAGAAAAGTTTCTTCATCCCAGCCCTCCTCGTAATTTCATGTCTTCTATGTCTGTTTGTGGATCACTGCACTTAAAAGGGGATTTCCCATATGAGTACGTGTGGGAGGCTATTTATCTGAGTAAAGGCGACTTCACCATGGCTGCACCATAAAAGAATATGTGCTCCCACATTCCAGCAACTGTTGATGCCTGTGGCTTCTCAGGGAGGGATAGAGATATGTGTACTTGTTCCTGTGGATGATGGGATGTATTTGGCCTCCTCTTGTGTAGGTCTTGTGCAGATGGCCACTATGACATCATGGATGCATCAGTCATGTCATGTACAGAAGACAACTGTTACAAAATTGATGAAAAACAATTGGCTTTAAATGACAAATTCTTCCCATAATCAGGAAAATAAATATATGCAGAAATGATGAAGAATAGACAAGAAAAATAATCATCTGTGTTAACGTTTTCTGTTATTTTATTCTTCTTTTAATAGAAAATAGATTTTATACAGATAATATATTCTGATTACAGTTTACTCTCCCTCTATGTCTACAAGCTCCTCTCTACCTCCTCTCCCACCTAAACACACTACTTTATGTCTCTTTAGAAAACAAACTGGCCCTGAACTTCCTATATAATCAGATATATTTATCCCTCTCAGGTCTCTGAGGTGGTTGAAGAATAGATAGCTAGAGTCTCATAGTTAAATTTTGAGTTGTTTAGGAATCAAGAGGGTGTTCTGGATCTAAGAAGATATTTTTAAAATTGTGAGGCAAGTTAGTATGAAAGCTGAGCTTTGAACTCATGGAGATGGTTAGATAGTAGAATGTTAAAGTCAGGTGCCAAATATATATGGACTGGACATTGGGAATGTATGGTAAGCCATATAACTCACATAATTGTGGCCTATTTATTTCTGTTGTTTTGTATTGTATTTATAGTTATAAGAAAAAGAACCATTTGTTGGACTGAAAGGGAGAGCTGTTGGGGGGAAAAGAAATACCTTGAACTAAAAAAAAAAAAAAAAAAAAAAAAAGGGAAGAGGATGGGGCATTGATGGGGAGGAGGGTAGAAGGGTGGGACTGGAGAGGGGAGTAGGGAGGGGATTGTGATTGAGATGTAATTTGAAGAAATAAAAAAATAAATTATTAAAAAAAGAAAACAAATTGTCTTCTAAGTAATAATAATAAAATTTAATTAATAATATAATAAAACTTAATATATTAGAATAAGATTAAATAAACAGAAGGAAATGAGCCCATTAAGGTACAAGACACAAATATAGGCACAGAGCCCCACTCATTTACATAATCAGAAGTCTCATTAAAAACACTAAACTGGGGGGATTCAAGATGGCAGCAGTCAGCAGGGACATATTTTGAGCTGGGGGGGGATAGCTACAACATCGAAGAAATATAAACAAGCTGAGCAACATCCTGAGAAGCATGAACCTGCAGGCACACACCTGGTGAACCCAGGGACTAGTGGATGTCTGGCGTGGGACCCTCAGACACTCAGGTAAACAGACCTACCCAAGCGGCAGGGTGTGTAGCTCAACCCAGACTGCTGGACGCAGCATGGCAGGGACCCCAAGCAGCAAGAAGCCACATGGCATGGAGCCCAGGCTGTGATGCATGAAACCCAGGCCGAGGAGTGCGCTGCAGAAGTTGGCAAGAGCCACTCAAAAACCCAGCAAGTGGACAAGACAAAGCAGAGGTCAGCAGCTTGGGACACAGCCTTGGTGCCCAAAGCAGACACCAGAGGCTAGGGCAAAGTCTCAGGGCCCAAAGCAGAGATCAGCAGAGATCAGTGGTGTGTGGGGCACAAGCTGGGGACACAGAGCAGAGGCCATCATGGAGCCTGGTGCAAAATAGAGGCCAGCATGAATTCTGCCACAGAAGCGGGCAAAAGCCACACAAATACTTAAGAAATAGCTGCAAACCTCAGACAGGGGTACTCACCAGCCTCAAGCACAACCTGCTTCCATGCTGGCATTCCAAACAGGAGAACGGCAGGTTCACCAAGATTTATCTCCAGCTGAGTGGCTGGCAGGGAGGCCCAAGCATATCTGGGCTTACTCAGAAAGGTGTTGGACATAAACGTCCTTCTATTAGATATACAATCACTTGGAAGAACATTGTACTCAGACAGGGCAGATGGCTGCTCATCCTAAACCAGTACAGTCTCCCACAGGTGTGATCACTGCAGGGACTTGGGATGTAGCCCTTCTGCCAGATAGAGTTACCTGAACACCCAATATTCATATGGTTACCACAATACCCAAAAGAGGGCCAGCAGTCCCACTGAAACAGTCCAGAAGACATCAGGAACAATCAGTGTAGGGCAACCAGATGGCTAAAGGTCAGTGAAAGAACAAAACTGATAAAAATCAGGGAAATATAACTCCAACAAAATTCATCGTGGGTAACACAGCAAGCCCTGAACATCCCACCAAGCTGAAACACATTAAAATGATGACAAATCTATATGTAGGAAAATGATGGAGTCCTTTCAAGAAGAAATTAAATCACTGAAAGAATTCAAAGAATCCTCAATTTTATAAATTAAAGCAATGGAGGATACCATTAGAGACCTCCATGCCAAAACAGCCCAACAAACAGAAAGAGACATGGCAATGAAAGATTTGAAATATTTGCAGACAAAGATGAGCAAATTGGAACAGAAAAAGTATAAAACAAATAAAATGGTTGAAGACATAAAATTGGAAGTAGAAGCAATAAAGAAAACACAATCAGAGATAATCCTGGAGGTGTCAAATCAGAGAAGAGATCAGGAACTAGAGACATGAGTATCAAAAATAGGATATAAGAGATGGAAAACAGAATCTCATGCATGGAAGATTTTGTTGAAGAAATCAGTACAACAACCAAAGAAAATGAGAAATCTGAAAAAGTTCTCACCCACAACATCCAAGAAATCAACAACTCAATAAAAAGACTGAACCTAAGAATTATAGGCATAGAGGAAAGAGAAGACTCCCAACTCCAAGGTACAGAAATCATCTTCAACAAAATCATAGAAGAAAATGCCCCAAACCTAAAGATTGAGATGCCAATAAAATTCCAAGAGGCATACAGAACACCAGGTTAGATAAGAAAAAGAACTCCTCTTGCCACATAATAATTGAACCTCCAAATGTACAGAACCAAGAAAGAATATTAAAAGCTGTAAGAAAAAAAGGTCAAGTAACATATAATGGCAGACCCATCAGAATTACACCTGACTTCTCAGAAACATTAAAAGCCAGAAGGGCCTGGGCAGATGTGCTACAAGCCTTGAGAGAACATAGGTGCCCGGCCAGACTACTATACCCAGCAAAACTCTCTATCAACCTAGATGGAGAAAACAAAATATTCCATGACAAAATCAAATTTAAACAGTATCTACCCACAAATCCTTCCCACAGAATATCTTAGAAGGAAAATTCCAACCCAGAGAACATAACTACACCCAATAAAACAGAGGAAGCTAAAAACTCCAATGCAGCTAAACCAAAGAAACACTCAAACACGACCTACACCAAAATAATAGGAAATAACAAACTTTGGTCATTAATATCCATCAACATTAACTGTAAAAATAATTAATTAAATTATTTACCAGTTTTTATATTATATTTTATTGGTTCGCAGCTGTTAATTCTAAACTCACCATTATAAAGGAGTACACACAGACACCACTTGTATTTTAACAAGCCTAGGCCTGGATCGAGCAATCTTGGCCCAAATATGACCCCATATATACATACATCCTCTTGGACTGCCATTCTCCATGCTATGCAGATGTTCCTGGCCATGTGGAGTGAGGTTCTTTTTTCTAACCCATGGCATGTTTCCTCCTTCCTATTCCTCCTGGCTGGAATGCATTAATCCTCTGTCTAAAGCACAGGTTTCCTGTTATAATCTCAGGAAGTTCCACCTTTCTCTGTCTTTGCCCAATCTCAGGCCTCAGTATTTTTATTTAACCAATCAGAGTCAATATAAGTAACAGACAGAAAGCAGGACCAATTAATTAACATTTAGAATGCTTAACACTACACCATCGATTCCCTCTTGTTGCCTAAAAAAGCTAATATTTTAACTCATATAGTAAAAACAATAATAACAAATGTGAAACAATCAAGAAAACCATATATAAAAGTTATGCACATAATGTTTAGCCTATTTGTATCAGGCAATCTTGAAGAAGAAAAAATCATCTATGTTGGTCTGTCTAAAGTTCTGAACCTAAATAATTTCTGTCATATCCTATATTTATAAACCTAAATATTTTATTTAGACTTGAAAAAATATCCTTTTAAATTCTAAACAACACAAGTTCAATTGAAATTTTATAACTAGTATGCCTTCAACCCCATCAAAGTCATAAGAAAGGATAAAGTTATTTTTTGAGTGAGTAGGAAGCATAGGAGGGTGGCTTCCAAAAAGAAATGACAGTTTGTTGCCTAGACAGTCCCAAATATCCTTGATATCATTGTAGCATCATCTTCAGCCTTCTGGCCAAGCATTTTTCACAGACTAAATTATACAGCAGGAAATAAGAAGGGTTTTCCCATTCTGTCTCTGCAGAATTAGGACATCGACTTACCTGCATTTAAGCTCTGGTCTGTCTTTGGACTGTATATAGTCTGTTGAGAAAGCAGGAGCAATTTTGCCCAATAGGAATTGTCTCCTGATGGGAGATTTCTTTTTGAGGAATTATCTCCTGACGGGAGATTTCTTTTTTATGCTCATTGTCTTCTTCCAAGTCAAATGGGAGCTGTCTTGAGATGACTGTCTTAAGTCAAATAATTCTTAAAATAATAAAAACATCTTAAATGCCATTTTCTGTATGCCTCTGAGGGTTTTGAAGACATCTATCGATTTATTTATAAATCTATCTATCATCTATCTTCTATCTAGCTATGAACAAACTGTATATTTTTATCAATTTAGTATCTGTTTAACCTATTAAGCCAATTTGTGATAAATTAAGACTAGTATTTGAAATGGTCAGACTTTGCTGGCCAGCAATCAACCTGTATTACCTAAACTCCTAAATAGATTGCAATAGCAACCCATAAAGGAATTGGAAGTAAACCTGTATTTTTAAATGAGTTGTATAAGCACAATACCTTATATAAGAGTTGAAATATACATATTATGTGTCAAAATATAAAATTCTATACAAATGAATCAAAATTTAACCTTATTTTTGTATCAATATACAAAATTCAATACCAAGGTATTGAAAGATAACCTTATTTGAGAATAACAATAGTTTTGAGTTTCAGAACAGATTCAAAAATCTATCCTTATAACTTATCATTTCTATATTATATACATAAATTCCCCCTCTTTTTCTTTTCAAGTCTTTTCTCCCTATATAAGAGAGAAAGAAGGATAGAGAAAAGAAAAAGAGATCTCCAAGTCTAACCTTCTATACCTTACTTAATAAGACCATATAACAATTTGTGACCATTACCCCTGAACAACATTTATAACACATCAAATGACCAAAGAATCATCCACCCCACTTTTTGGTATTGGGACGTAGCTCTCTTAAAACTGATTCCTTATGAATTGAGTCACAGAAAAATTGTTTGGGGGGGTCCAAAAAATGGAAAAATTATTAAGCAAGTTAATTGTAACATTTGTTGTCCAGTCTCTATGTGCTCAACAATTTGATGTCCTGAGCAGTTTGTAGTTCAAAGCTGGACTTTGGTAGGAAAGTTCAGAGCTTTATTGAAGTCCTGTCTGGAACAGTCTGTGAGGCTGGACCACCTCAGCAAGTTTTTTGAAGTTGTTCTGGATGCAGATTTTTGAGGAAACAGCTATTGAGGCACTCTATTAGGCTGGATCATTTGGGTTACTTGTCTTGTCTTCTGTGGACCCTGGTCCCATTGTTCTTAAAATATATAATTTCTCAGAAGTAACATATGGTTCTGCAATTACCAAAATGCCTTGGATGTGCAGGATGCACAAATCAATTAAGGAATATTTTCTGTTCTTTGTTTGAACAGAAGAAAGACATTTGTAAATCTCCACTCATGCCATATAAAAGAATGGCATGTAATAGTATTACATATATATGCTATATATAAATCTATTTTAAATTGAAAATACACCATAAGACTGTATGGAGTTTAAGTATTCTCCTCAACAGTTGATATAAATGTATTAATTGATTAAAACAGGTTTATTCTGTGTTGTTGTGGCTTTTGTAGATTAGGTTGGCCTTAAACTCAAAAGGAACCAATCTATCCTTGTCTTTGTCTCCATTGTTTGGGAAAAAAGGTATGCATTTATATATTTCTTCTTTCCTTTTCTCCTTTCTTTGGAGATTTAATTTCTATGTGGATATATCTATCCTTATTGAGACAGGGTTTCTCTTTGTAGCTTGGGCTGTCTTAATTTGCTCTGTAGAGCTCTGTAGATTAAATTGGCCTCGAATATACAAGTAACCTGGTTTTTCCTTGTATCCCATGTTTTAAGATCAAGGCATGAATTTAAATAGTTGAATTACCCTTATTAAACAATAACGTTAATTAAATCATTTTGTATTAGTTTGAGTTCCAATTCTCCCATGGAAACTCCATTCTTTTTTTTTAATAATTTATTTTTTATTTCTTCAAGTTACATCTCAATCACAATCCCCTCCCTACTCCCCCCTCCAGTCCCACCCTTTCAGTCCAAATAATGGTTCTTTTTCTTATAACTATAAATACA
>CAJQZJ010034249.1:303481-315263 GCA_907164525.1 Lophiomys imhausi
TGTGTGTGTGTGTGTGTGTGTGTGTGTGTGTGTGTGTGTGTGTGTGTCTGTGTGTGTGTGTCTGTGTGTGTGCATATGTGTGTGTAAGATAGCACACAGAGTTTCTAGGTAGATGTGAGTGCGGGTGTCATGGGGGAGTTAAGGGAATGAATATTGCTAAAATATTTTATATGTATGTATAAAGATCTCAGAGTATAAGCTAAAGAGTCCTGTTACTTTGTCTTATTTTCCCAAGACTTTGTTATCTGGCCTATGAAGTAGATTAGTCACATCTCTATCATGTTGTTTAAACCATGAGAAAATAAATGGAAAAATATCTGCTCATTATATTTTTCCTTAGTCATGCCATATTCACTAGTAAGTATGATTCTTTACTGGTAAATTTTGAGGAGCCCCCATTGGAGTCATCACATATTATCATGAACTCTGGGTCCCCTCTTGCAGCTCTTAGTCTCATTAATACAATAATTTAAGAAAAGATTCAAATGAAATAGGAGAACTATTTTGTGAGAACTTAAAAATAAAATGGACTGGCAAGCTATAAATCTAAGCAGCTGCCTGGGGGGGGGGCAGAGATGAGAGCGAAAAGGGGGATTCCCTTTGAGTTAAGTGGGCTTAGAGATCAGCCCATGGTAGACAGGAGAGCTTTCAAGAGTAAAGTCCAATGTGTAGATAAAGCATGCTTAGAAAAGAGGTAAGATGAGTCATATTTCCCTGAGTAATTCACAGAAGTGGATGGATTAACAAAGCTGCATGGTTGACTCCATAAGCAACTGTATTTGGAGCAGGTATTCTGTGAAGAAAAGGAATAATTATTTATTTTATCTCCTTAGTTTGGTCTAAGGAGAATTCACCTTTCTAAGCAATACCTTCTTGGCTTTGTGATTGGCTGGGCTGACTCAATTCTATGCTTTGCGTAGCTTGAAATGTTAGTTTCCATTCAGACCAGTGAGATAGCTTTTCTTAAGGGATCTCCATAAGTCCTGATTAATGTCACAGTAACAGAAAAAGTATTAGAGCCATTATTTATAACCGCATCTAATTTGCTAAATAAACCTGATACTGAAATGCATTCCTTTTAAAGCTATGAAGTATGGGTTTTTGGTACTCCAACAGTGTAACTCCTAAATTAAATCATTGTGGGATAAAAGAGATATCTATATCCTTACAGATATAAAACTATATAAACAGGTTAAAAAGGAAGAAATGAAAGTATGTACTGTGAAATATATCTGGGTAAAGTGGATATTTAGAGAAAGTAGAAACTATTGCTGAGGAGAAAAACAGAATGGGGATTTGTATATTGAACATTCCAGCCTGAGGAGAAGTAAAGCCACAGATGTGGGAAATGTTTGGCAAGTACTAGGAAATGAAAGTGATTCTGTAACTTTTGCTTATAAGGATGGTGGGAATGCTAATGCCACAGAACAATGCTGGCTTGGATTACTGAACATTTCATGGATAACCCCTACACCAGTCTAAGAGATAACAATATTTGTGTCAACATGGTGTTGTTGGTGAATTCCTGTGTGAATGATATGACAGAGTGGTTCTCTAGAAAGAGGTGCTCAAGCCAGACATCCAGAGAAATATTAAGAAAGGACACAATTAGACACTGGGCTGGATATAGTTGCAAATGACTGAATATATAAAATTGTATGAGACGGCTAATTGTATGGGGCACATGTATCACGGGAAAAGACAGTACAGTGAGAATAATCCAGCAAGAGCATCTGCCAACATAGAAGAAATGAAAGTGTCAGTGCTAAGAATTTCCCACACCAAAGATGTTCAAATCACACTGTCAAAAAAGCAGTCCTCTGAGCTCCCAAGTCCCCTGTATGCACTTGCTTTAATATTAATTGGAACTGGCAGATATCCTGGTTAGCATACATTATATAGACATGTCAGAAACCTCACACAAGAAAATAGGGAAGGAAGAACTTCCATCCACCTTCTGTTCTCTTTACAAGACAAAAGTAATTTTTTGACAAGACTAAGAGCTAAAAAGCATAAATTTTAAAATCAAGTTCAAGATTTAGGGTAATCTCTGGGTCTGTTTATTCTAAAAGTTAAATACTGATTAGAGTCTTCACACATAGGATAATCACTGATTTTATTAAGAGGCTTACTTGTATTCTTATTCAAGTATTGGAATTGGTGAAGTGTTAAAAATGACTTGATTTCAAAGGTAGATGAGAATATATGAAAGTCCTTTTTCTTTTCTTTCTTTTTTTTTCATCTTTAGAAATAAAGTTTTATCATGTTCAGTCTAGCCTGGAACTCACTATGTAGCTGAAGATGGCTTTGGTTCCCATCCTCTAGCTCCAGAGTATTGTGGTTATACGCCAGCTGTACCACCACATCTGGGTTATGATAGCGTTCCTTAATTATTACACTTCACTAGTGCTGTTTGCCAAACTTAACATTGTTTTGCATCAAGAAATACTTATGAATAATTAAATACAAGAAAGAAAAATTAAAATTGGAATTGCTAGAAAAGATAAAAGCTGTCAATAAGTCAATGATGTGCAGAGTTCTAATTAACAAATGAAGAATTGATAGGCTAATCCTGGAAGAGAAATCAGCAAGGGCAAAGATTTTCAGAAGAGTGAGTGGGAAAGAGATGTAGTCTTTAAATTCCAATTTCACATAAAACAATTTTTAACCTATGCTTGTGTTATATCTAAAATAAAGTATTCTATTTATTGTTCAAATTGTTAAAGGCACTGTTCTGAGCAACCATCTTTATTTTTCAGCATGTTTAAATTGTATTTATCTATCTTTTAGATTTTCCCCACTCAGAGTGAGATCCCATCTGGCAGGTCCTGTGCATGCTGCCATAGTCTCTGTGCGTTCATTTGTGTTTCAAGGCTATTGTGTCTGTAACACACTTTTTCTTTGCTGTCATCCTTCTCCTCTGGCAGTTACAATATTTCTGCCTCCCCTTCCCTAACAATCCTTGAGTCCTGATGGGAGGTTTGTTGAAAACACTTAGGATTGAGTGGTTTAAGGTCTATATATCCATCCAAACATCCATCCCTCATCTCTCTATCTACCATTGAACATTGTCTGGCTTTGTGTCTCTGTATCCCAATCTAGTGCAGGGTGAAGCTTCTCTGATAACACTGAACAAGTCTGATCATATTTGTCTTTTGGCATCTGAGTGTTACTTCATTCAGAATGATTACTTTCTTGCTCCATTCATTTACCTGAGCCTCAGTCAGTTGGGATTTTTCGCTTCTTAGTAACTGGTCTTTCTATTTTCTTCTCTTTAGATCCTATTGCCCAACCCTCTATCTCAGTCTCTAGCCATGAGTCCTTTTTATTTTCCTGGTTTCTGTGGTGACTCCAGGTTTTATTTCTCATGCCTAATCATTGATTCACAGCTAGCATACACTAATAAGAGAAAACAAGGTTGTTTATATTTTCTGTATCTGGGTAACTTCACTTGGTGCAAGAGCTTTTAATTCCATCCATTTACTTGTAAATTAGTAATTTCTTTAAGTTCTTAACATAGAATTGAATCACTTCTCAGCCTTCATGACTAGATTTCCTCTGCACTATTTTCTTTCTCACTTCCTTCTATCCTTCCGCTATGCATGCTCAAATGCTTCTATAAGCTTCGAGGGATCTATTAGTTTGTCTTCTTTTAGTTCCCCTATCTCACTGGGAATAACACCCAGGCTCTAGCAGTTTGCTCTTATGCTTACCTCTGTCATGCAAAGACTATCATGCACACAGAGATGACAGATAAGATCATGTCATGTATGTCCTGGGCAAACACAAAGCATGTACATATGAGAACCTATATATGGCAGCCAGGGAAGAATTCCAAGAATACATCACAACTTTTTCAAGATGCCTAGAGACATATCATTTTCCAGGTATTTCTCACCCTGTATAGGGTTAAGGCCCTGTGGGCTTTTTCTCATCTACTTTGGCATGTTCAATGGTAACTTCTTTGATCAGCTCACATTTGCTGGCATGTTGGTGAATCCTCATGTGTTTAGCTTCTGACATTATTAGGAGCCAAATCACATAGCATGTTCTATGTCGTTGTATATTGGAAATATGTGATTTGCATTTTGATTTGGGCTTTATAGTGGTTTGTAGCTAAAAGACTGCTTTAAGTCTCAGGAGAGACTTTGTACTTTAGACTTTAAAAGTGTGGAGACTGTGAATGAGTATGGGACTTTTGAAATTATACTGAATGCATTTTGCATTATGCATAGCCACAAATCTATCAGGGCCAAGGGGTGGAATGTGGTGGTTTGGAAGAGAATGGCTCCCATAGGTTCATGTATCTCAATACTCCATCCCTAGTTGGTTGACTATTTAGGAAGGATTAGAAGGTGTGTCACCAGGGGTAGATTTTAGTTTCTAAAGGGCATACCAGGCCCAGTCACTCTGTGTCTATTGCTTGTGGATCACGTGTATTCTTTCATAAACCTTTCCAGCACCATGCTTACCTATTGGCAGACATGCTCCCTGCCACTATGTTCACAGAATCACCCTCACCCTCTGAAACTGTAAGAAAATCTCTAAATAAATTCTTTCTTTAATAAATTGCTTTGATCATGGTGTCTCTTCACAATAATAAAACAGTAGCTAAGATAGCTTCCATCTTGTAAGGGGGATTTAAATATTAACCAAAAATATAGAAGATTAATTTACAGAAACATCACTCTAAAGTTATGAGCAATACATTTGCATTATGTTGTCATGTGAGGTGATAATCCTTTTTCTGTTTTAGCTCTATTATACTCCTGTGAATCACCTGCTATAAGAACTCTCCCACTGACCAAACATGCAGTGCATGAATATGGTTGTTCTCTGTCTTTGTGAACATCTGAACCAAGATCAATCTATACAACTGGCTCCCTAACCACAAACAAGTGTTTGTGCTAGTTTGTTCTTCTGCAAAGACAACATGACAGTACTACTTGTTCCATGTCTCACAAAGACTTGGTGTAATGTAGGGTTAATTTGTATTTGTCTGTTGGCTGATGAGGTTGACTACCTTTTCATATATCTATTGAACATTAGGATATCCTTCATTCTCATCTATTCTGGGTATTTTTGTCAGTATTTTAAAATCATGTTGTCTGTAATATATATATATCTGTATATTTAAAGATATATGCATATACATTGAAAGATATATTTAAAGATATGTATATACTCCAACATTTGAGTATTTACCTTTTGTTATGAATATGTATTGCAAATGCACATCTAAATGGGCTACCTACTGCATGGCATTTTGACACATGTATGCATTGTTTAAAGATTATATCAGCATAATCATATCTACCTTTTCAAATATTTATTTCTACTTTGGGGTAGAATTTTGAAGTGTGGTCTGCACTATTGCTTCTTTAAGCTAAATGCTTGGGCTTCATGTATGCTAGGTAAGCTCTCACCCTGAAAGGTATCTAATAAGCACTCTTTTTATGTTCAAATAAAACATACAAAAGCTATAATCTATATTTCACTTATGACTTGCTATCCTTTTAAATGTTTATCATAACGGCAACATTTTTATTTAACTTCTTAATGTTTCTTCATTTTATGATATTTTCGGTATATTATAAATGTCAAAAACAGTTATATAAAATGTGTTGCAATAAAATGAAAGAAAATAATTACACACATTGAGTGATTCTAAATAAAATTAACTACAATTTATATAAAAAGTTGAAGGAAGTGAGACTCCCACCTTCCCCCATGCTGAGCGAGCATGTGGGTGCCACTACCAAAACAGATGGATAAGAAAGAGGAGCTGATAGTTTGTGCATTACAAAGAGAGAGAGAGAACTGTGAATAGCCTGAACTGTCACCTGAGGCCATTGTCCACTGTCTGGGGGAAAGATGGGCCCAAAAGCATGGGATTAGAAAGCTGGCCCTGCCCCTGTGGTCTGTGACAGGAATGAAAGCTGACCTCACCCTCCATGGGGTGCAGGAGAGGTGACCCTGATGGTGTGAGCAGGCCCTGTCCCTAGCCTGGGCAAAGAATGAGAGCCAGCTCTGGTGGCCAAGCTAGTGGGATGCTCAACTCTGCTATCACCTAGGACCAGATTCAGGGCTTTGAGTTGGCCCACCACAACATCTTCGTCATCTATGAACTGGTAGAGCACATGAGGCTCTGCTCCTGCAGAACCAAAGCGTGGGATCTCCCTTACATAGGGCAGCAGCAGAGTACCAGAGAGAGTCCTGGTGAGGATCCAGTATTGATAGTGTAGCAGAAGTCAGAGGTCCCGAGGCAGACAAATAATTCATTGCAATGAACATTTGCAAGTAAAGCTGCTTAGGCAAAAGTATATGTACTGTGTGACTCACTGTGACATACTGCAGCTTCCATGCTGTTATCTTTTTATTTATTTTAATTTCAGTTGTTTTAATGTTTATTTATATCTTCAGGTTACATGTCCATCACAGTGCCCTCTTTCCACCCCTTCCAGTCCTCCCCTCCCACCCTCCCTCTATCCTATCCCTTCCATTCCATTCCTCTGGAGTGGAGTGTCCCTACATTTCAGTCCCCCACCCCAGTTCACCTAATGTCTATTTTTTGTTTTCTTTTGTGGGAATGGTTGAAAGGGCAGAAGACAGAGATGGGGAGATGAGTGGGATTGGGGTGAATGGTATAAATTTCACAAAAAAAAATCAATAAAAACTTAGAAAAAGTGTTGAAGGAAAGATTAGTATTATTTTAGAGCATTACATTTGATGATGATTCACTGAAATATTCTTTTTAATATAGATGAATAATATAGAATATGTCTTTCAAATTATTACAAGGCACTGTCAAAATTCCATAAACTTGTTTTAACACCGGTTTTTGAAACTTTTCAATAAAATAGAATTGAAAATTTATATATTCTGGCTTTAAGTCTAATGTTTGTAATATTGGATCTGAATCTTATTATACTTGAAAATATGGATATTATCAAAGAATTGAAAGATGTGAAATATTAATGAGGATTCCATTAAAACAAACTCAGTTCACAGTTGTTGGTAATATAATTATTATAGTTGTGAAAATATATGTGGATTCATCAAAAATATCTTTGAAATTGTCACATGAGTCATGAATTTCATTCAATTGCATATAAATGATAGGAAATCAGTATATGACAAGACATAAAATCAGCACACCAAAGAAATATGTTTTCTTTTATGTTCATTGTAGCATTATTCACAATAGCTAAGATGTGGAGTAACTTATTTTCAATAACAGATGAATGAATAAGAAAATAAAACAGAAGGAAATCATGGTATTTCCAAACATGTGCTAAAAATTGTAGGAGACAATGTTGATCAAAATAAGCCAGATGCAGAAAAGTAAGTTCTTTACATTTTTATTCACATCTAGAACATCAAAAGATTGAAGCAGAAAAGGAGTAAAATGACTACCCAGGACTGATGGAATAGCATATACAAACGTGGTCGTATGAGAAACAAGCAAACTATAGATGATGGAGAAACTTTAGAATATTTGATACATAAAAGAGTGGTGTGTGTAGACATGACAATACTCAAATTCCTTTTTTCAAAGAACTAATAGGTCACGGTGATGAGAAGACCATCCATCAAGTGAAGGATGCTTTTTAACAACTCAAAACATGGAACCAGTACAATATTAATACAGGTGAGCTCCTCTTTATGATGGTCCAGTTTGTAATTCTTTAACTTTAAAATGATGGATTATTAACTTGAAAGGTATTTAAAATATGCTAACTATACATTACATACATGTATACAAACACAAAACACAGCCTCTGTAATAAGCTACATGTTTGAAAAGCTGCTGCTATGAACAGCTAGGGAGCAGTACCCTGTGCCCCAGTCACACCAGGTCCAGAGAAACTTGACTGTGATCACAAGTTTACCAGTCCTCACCCCCCATTCAGTCTCTGTATGACCTGTGTTTCACTACTTCTGTCATATAACATAATGATCACATATTAATGAAGTACTTTTTAAAAATTTTTATTTAAGATTTTTAAAATTTTATCTTTCAAGCCCTATCTCCCCTCTCTCCCCTCTTCCCAATCATACCCTCCCACCCGCTTTCCCCATACCCTCCCCTCCTCCACTTTGGTACATTAAGCCTCATCAGGACTAAGTGCCTCCTCCTCCGTTGAGGCAAGATAAGGCAGCTCTGCTAGGAACATGAGCTCCTAATGGAGCTCTTCTAAGTTCATTCTCTAAGTTCAGGATAGAGCCTATCCAGATTGTTAGTGCATTCAGTTGAGGAACAAACAGTTCATCAGCTTTATATGTGTAATGGGCCTAGAGCCAGTACTTGCAAGCTCTCTGCATGGTGGTGGTGGTTCAGTCTCTTTAAGTCTCCTTGTGTCTCAGTTAATTGGCTATGTGGGTCTTTTTGTAGAGTCCTTGATCGCTCCTGCTTCCTCAACCCCCCCAACTTAATGAAGAATTTTCTTTATTGTGCTGAACATCCTCCTCCTCCAGAAACTATTAAGACTAGAAGACTATATGATTATTTGTTGGTGGTGGTGGAGGTGGCGGTGGCGGTGTGTGTGTGTGTGTGAGTGTATGTATGGTTGGTTGGTTTATTTTGTTTTGTTTTTACAATTTTTATTAGTTCTTTAAAAAATTTAAAAATATATTTTGATTTTATTCACTCAAAACTCCTCCCAGATCTCCTCTGTTCATCCAACTTTGTATCTCCCTAATCCTCTTTGCCTTCCTCCTCTTCTTTTTAAAAACCATAAAGTCCAGTTTGTGTTGTCTGTATGCTCCTAGATGTGTGGCTTACATATAAAGAACCACATTGTAAGAAAACTGATTTTCTCTCCACATAGCCATCAACTATCCACAGCTCCTTAGTGAGCGGTGGGATTTTGTGTTCCCTTCCCTTCTCCTGCTGGAACTTTTGTCAGCTTTGAGTATTTACCAGTCTTTTCCATGTTGTCACAACTGCCATAACTTTACATGTGCAACTGCTCTTTTGTGTGCAGAAAAAAATTTCTTGTATTCGTCCATGAGTGTGGGGAATTTCTACAGGTATAAGTCTGGTGTTTTTGGAAAGCCCCCTGAGCTCAGTGGCAAATAAAGTACTCCTTTTTTAAAAGCAGAAAGCCCTTCCTTCCAGTGTCATGTGGCCTGACTTTCCCCTGATAAGAAACCTGCCCATTGAAAACCTAGAGTTTTTTAAAGTACTTCCTTATGCTAATGAGGTCTGTTAGTGCCTTGACTTTCAGTCAATGACATTTATCTATGCCTTTAGCCTACCTGGAGCTATTCCCCCACCCCCACTGCCCATGGGTTAATTAGGTATTACATTTCCTCTCTCTGATAGGTTCATATCCAGAATCAAACACATTCACCTCCAAAACCCCTCCCCATTGCCTAAATGTTTATAATGTCCTGATTCATGAAATAAACTCTCTCTCTTTCTTTCTCTGTCTCTCTCTCTCTCTCTCTCTCTCTCTCTCTCTCTCTCTGTGTGTGTGTATGTGTGTGTGTGTCTCTCTGTCTCTGTCTCTCTTTCCACAATGACTGCCAGAGGCTTAACTGTTTAATTTGGGCTTTGAGAAGGAGTGCTGTTCCTCCCATAAAGATTTCATCACCACTAGGCTTGTTTGGGGTGGATGCTCTTGCTAAGAGGCACTGAGCCTCTCCCATTAGCCCCTGGATCTGGGAGCTCTGAAGCTGCCCAACCCAGTGCTGGCAGCTGAGCTAAGAGAGCTATAACATTTGGCAGTGAAATTAAACTTTTCTGGTGCCTCTCTGGCTTAGCCTGGCCATTCTTATCTGCCAGGACCTTCCAATGGAGGAGCCTGTGTTTCTGGCCTAATACTGGACCACGCTGGGAAATTCTCCACTAAAAGACATATATGAGGGCAAAATATTTCATAGTACTTATTTTTATTTGTTTTTATTTATGTGTATTCTGCATGGTGTGTGTGTGTGTGTGTGTGTGTGTGTGTGTGTGTGTGTGTGTGTATGTGCGCACACATTGTGTGAGTACCTGACATCCATCCTGGGGCTGCAGTGACAGGGAGTTTTGAGCCTCCCAGTGTGTGTTGGAGCCAATAATTCTGCAAGATCAACAAGCTATCTTAACACTGACCCATCTCTCAAGCATCTTGAAGCTGATAGATATTAAGAACAAAGATAGGTAAGAGACAATAACTTGGGGATGTGAGACTGTGGAGACTGACAATAGGTATTAATTTGTTAGGCTTTCTAATGTTTAAGTCACCAGGAACATATACATGGTGCATATATATCTATACAGGAAAAAATATTCACATGCATTATAAGTAAATTTAAAAGGAATATTTAAAAAAATTAGCCAGTTACCATTCATTACAAATATTTATAAATATACTTTTCCAAACTTAAGGTAGAAAATAGAAATATTACATAATTTTATTTAATTGAACACTTCTGTCATTAAAAATCATAACATATTATAAATCAAAAGTAAGATCTTAGGATAACACTGTTTTGAAATTGAGTATATGAAACAAAGTATCCAAAAATAAACAAACTTTCAATTCTTCTACTTTCTACATAAAAAGCAAAATTTATATGCTACTTGTATAGTTTTTGGTCTCACTCTGGAATGGATGTCTTGCCTTCATGCTTACTTCTGACATTATCTAACCATGAAATGTCATCATATTCCACTTTCTGTGAATAGCTGTTCCAATGAGGATTCCAAAGAATTATATCAATACTAATTACTCCATCTTCTTATAATGTCTTTTTTTAATTTTCTTCTGTACTGTAAGTCAAAACAGAGTTCAACCTTCAGAAACTTTTTTCTTTGCTGAATAGTAAAATACATTGTTATAGTAAAAGAAAATGATGGCTTTGAGGGACTTAAGGTTAAAATAATTGTATTGTATGAGTTTGAGAACTATTTTGAAAGAGCGCATACTGTCTGAATGGAAGTCATTACTCCTTTAGCAAGTTATGAATTGTGTGAGACTATTTGAATGAAAGCTAAGTACAAAAATGTTTTCCTATATTTTCTCACATCATGTAGTCTAAGCTGTCTGTGTATTACAACATAAAGTATTCTCACACCTCAGTTCATTTGCAGTGCAACCCCCTCCTAGTTGATGGAATCACTCCATTATGCTTTTAGAGAATTATCAAATAGTCTCCAGGTTGCTTATATCTTCACTATTGTTCTACCAAATATAAAGACAATTGAAGAATTTGCAAACATTTTTGTGTAGCTTAGTTTGGTTTTGAGGTAGTTCTTGCCATTTTGTTTCCCTAATTGATAAAGTAAATAATGTAACAGTTATGACTAAGTTCAACTTCTATGAATAATTTTTCTTCATATCTACTCTAGCATTATTATAACTTTTCAGAATAGTTAACTAAAGCAATGCAACAAGGAAGGAGAGAACACTTGGATTAAAACTTTCTATTGCCTGATGTTATACTATAAAATTATACATTTAGGTCAAAATTTACATTTATTTATGGAAATCTCAATTCCCAAATAACTTCTCATAGTTATTCAAATAATTTATTAACTTTGATTAGACAATTTGTTTAATCCCGATTTTGAAAACGATTAGAATTGTGAATATTGTATATTTAAATTATATATTTATTTTTATATGAATATAAATTAATTTCAAATGTATATAAACATATTTAACCTAAATTTCTTGAATTTGACAAATTTAATTGTGAACATGTTTAATAATCATAATTAAATTTGTACACATTTACTGATGCAAGACCCTGAAGAAAGAAATTGAAGAAGATATCAGGAGATGGAAAG
>CAJQZJ010034249.1:325263-347401 GCA_907164525.1 Lophiomys imhausi
AATTTACAAAGAACTCAAGAAATTAAATGCCAAGAAACCAAATAATCCAATCAAAAAGTGGGGAGGAGAGCTAAATAGAGAATTGACAAAGGAAGATTCCCTAATGGCTGAGAGACACTTGAAAAAATGCTCAGCCTCCTTAATAATCAGAGAAATGCGACTCAAGATGACTCTTAGATACCATCCCACACCTGTTAGAATGGCTAAGATCAAAATAAGATCAAAAGATCAAATGACAACACATGCTGGTGAGGTGGTGTAGAACAGAGAACTCCCCTCCATTGTTGGTGCGAGTGCAGGCTTGTGCAACCTCTATGGAGGTCAGTCTGGCGATATATTGGTAATCTTGGAATAGTTCTGCCTTGGGACCCAGCCAAACCACTTCTGGGTATACATCCAAATGACTACTCACCAAATCACAAGGAAGTTTCCTCATCTATGCTCATAGCATACTTTTTTGTAATTGCTAGAAACTGGAAACAACCCAGATGTCCCTCAACTGAGGAATGTATTGAAAAACTGTGGTATATTTACAGAATGGAATACTACTCAGCCATCAGAAAGAAGGAAATCATGCAATTTGCAGCCAATTGGATAGACCTAGAAAAGCTCATTCTGCGTGAGCTAACCCAGACTCAGAAAGATGCATATGGCATCTATTCACTTATAATCAGATTTTAGACATATAGTACAGGATAACTATACTACAACCAATGCACCAAAGGGAGCATGAACATAGTCTTTGTTTCCTGTCAATGATACACTTTGTCCTAGTTGTGCTTCCTTGTAGGCCCCCAGTGTATGAGGAGGCTCTTGGCCCTCCTTTGACTTCTGAACTGGGGCGGGGGACTGCTAAGTAGGTACACTCTACTCCAGAGAGTTGGGAAGGAAGGGATAGGCTGTAGAGTGTGGGAGGATGGCATTGAGAGGGGTGGAAAGAGGACACTGTGATGGTGATGTAACCTGAAGTAATAAATGTTAAAAATAATACTTCCAACATCAAAAAAAATTCTCAAAATGTAAATTTTTGTTTTATTTGGATACCTATATTTTCATTTGTCAGATAATTTGAAATACTTGGACATTCTTCAGTGTAATAACAATGTAAATGACAAGACAAGGAAGTAGACATAAATTTATTCTGTTATGTAATCTCATAGAACACTTTTAAATTTTGTCAAGTGTGTATATATATCCTAACTCATACATGAAGTAGTTGAGCTGATAAACTGCTGGGACCAGATCTCTGTTCTCATGTTGGGTAGTTGAGTTAACTAACCTTTAACTCATGATATTTTCCTAATGTGCGTAACACATTTCTCAATGGCTGAGCTAAACTGAATTCACTTTTTAAAACATGAAAGTAAGAGTGTTATTGTTAAATGACATTTATATGATTGTTATTGTTTCATGATTTTTGTAATATATATTCATTCAGAATGTCCTATTCTAAAAATATATGGAGCAAAATATTAAAAAGCATCATATAATGTTTTTGCATGTTAACTACTTGCTCATTAATTGTAGTCTTCTTAAACCTTTCTACAATAGCTTGTTTTGGCTTTCATTAAAAGTCAAATGTTCTACATATTTCTATTAGAATGTGTCTGGAGCTACTAAGGGAACACATTTAATCCCAAACAGAGCAAACACTAGTTACTAAGTATTTTTTTTATTGTATATGCAGAGACCTGCTACTTGTTCATCTGCTTTTATCCTTGAATGAAATAGAATACCATAATAATGGGAATTTAGACACTGCAAAAACATCTATTTAAAAAAATAGCTCTGGGCTAATAAGACTTTCACAGAAGATGGATCTTGGACGTTTGCTTAAGATTATATCAATACATGAATAATGCAAGAGATCACTAAAAAGTCAGAAACCTTGTTTCCACACACATAAGACCAGAAGAAGAGCAATATTGGATTGGATGGTGATTGTAGAGATGAAGGAAGGCAGGTTCTTTAATGCAGGTTAAACTAAAATAACATCAGCATACAATGAGGTTTTTTTTTTAATGCTTATTTATTACTTCAGGTTACATCTCCATCACAGTGTCCTCTTTCCACCCCTCCCAGTCCCTCCCTCCCACCCTCTACCCCCTATCCCTTCTATCCCACTCCTCTGGAGTGGAGTGTCCCTACATAACAGTCCCTTCCCCCAGTTCAGAAGTCATATAAGGGCCAAGAGCCTCTTCATACACTGGAGGCCTACAAGGCAGCACCACTAGGGCAATGTGTCACAGTGAGTTTTATATATATATATATATATATATATATCATAAGGTATGTAAGCATTATTTATCTACAAGCAAAAAGTTACAAAATTCCTAAAGTAAGTACTTTGTTATATTTTAGTTTATGCAGTTATGTTTCACAATATTCTCATAATGTTATACATACCATTGCACCAGTTTCTCAATGATGAATTTAGAGTAATTTCTTAAGATGTTCATTAACAAGATGTATCTTTTTCTATTATTTCAGTATATTTCCAAAATCCTTATAAGTAAGCTGTCTTTTGAGCTATTTGAGTCATAAAAATCAAAATTGGTATTGAAATATATATCTTTGAGATTTAAAACCTCTCTATAACCTTCGCACTAAAATACTATAGAAAGTCCTGCCAGGGCCACACAGTCTCAATATTTATGTTTGCAATTGTGATTAGTGTTCTGCACGGTTCTTGAGACCCCAAAGACCACCCAGGAACCAACTCCAATACAAATGAGTTGTTCACTCATACTCGAGTTTGGGTTCCCAAGGCTCACCAAGACAGCAGTTCAAGTTGAAAGCCCTGAACTCCAAAAATATAGGGTTTGTATCGGGGCTTAAACAAAGAAAGGGGTTTCTAGCATAGGACTGAATGACATTTGGGCAGATAAACCTGTCTATCCCTAATTGGCTCATGTTGCTGCCATAACATTATCAATTGGCTTAACTAGCTAAATTTGTTTATACATTTTGGGTGCTTTCTTAGAGTAAGTTGTCTGGTTATGACTACGGAACAATCCTAGAATGCAAGGTCAGGTATATTTTGTTGTCTGTCCTGGAACTGGAGGTTAGCTCTTAGTGAAGCCTAATACAAAATGGAATCTTTTTTCAAGATGGAGTCAGTCAGGCTCCACATTCTTTCCTTTTCTAGGTCATAGAGAGACCCAGTCATGAGTCTTTGAACATGTCAATGGAATATGTTTTCAAGATGGAGTCAGTCAGGCTCCACAATTAGATCTTCACTATGTTGATATGATGGAAGAATGGTCCACTGTATGGAACCAAGTATGCACTGTACAGTGCTTCACTTTGGAAAAGTTAGGGATGAAGGCATCCATAAGAGATGAGCCACGGTCATTGGTATCACTGTGGATTCACAGAGACCAAGGGAATATACTACAATTTCATTTATTCCCTCCCCCCCAAAAGGAATTATATAGACACAAGTCTGGTGTTCACTAATATTGTCCACACTCATATTAGAGGACCAGTTATATCTATATGGAGTATTTACAAGGAAGAGAAAGCCAGAGTCATCAGCAAGAAGAGAATTTCAGGTACTTAATTTCAGTATAAAAGAGTAGAGAGCTACTGGACAGAAGGTGGGAAAAATAAAACAAAATGAAATAATAAAAACGATTTAAGAAATATAAGAATAAGCCGGGAGGGGTGGCCCATGCCTTTAATCCCAGCACTCGGGAGGCAGAGGCAGGTGGATCTCTGTGAGTTCAAAGCCAGCCTAGTCTACAAAGCAAGTCCAGGACAACCAGAGATACACAGAGAAACCCTGTCTCGAAAAACCAAAAAAAAAAAAAAAAAAAAAGGAAAACAAATAACAAATGTAAGAATAGATGACTGATATACTGAATAAGTTGAACTTATAATGATTTTTTTTAAGTTTAAGGTATATGTTTTTCCCCCCACCAGCTCCTCCTTTCAGTCCAACAAATGGCTCTTTCTCTTATAACAATAAATACAATACAAAACAACAGAAATAAATAGGCCACAATTATGAGAGTTATATGGCTTAGCATACATTCCCAATGTCCAGTCCATATGTATTTGGCACCTGACTTTAACATTCTACTATCTAACCATCTCCATGAGTTTAAAGTTCTATATCTAACTCATCTTTCATACTAACTTGCATCACAATTTTAAAAACCTCTTCTTAGATCCAGAACAACCTATTGATTCCTAAACAACTCAAAATTTAACTATGAGACTCTAGCTATCTATTCTTCAACCACCCCAGAGACCTGAGAGGGATAAATATATCTGATTATATAGGAAGTGCAGGGCCCGCAGCTTCCAAAACTAAGAAATGACATACCAGTGGCTGCCTGGACCGTTCCCATTTTCTCTCCATACATTACAAAATCAATCTTCAGTCGTTTGGCCCCATTTCTTTGGCAGACATTGATTTTAAATCAGGAATTATGAAGGACTTACCTACTCTGTCTTGGCAGAGCTAGGCTGTCGACTTATCTGCTTCCAATTTTGTCCTTTTTGGACAGCATTCTATCTACTGTTGAAGCAATGGATTTTTCTTGCCAAGAGATAGGCTTGCCACTAACTCAACCATCTCCCACTGGAGATTCTTCGATGCTCATCTTTTACTTGGAGTAGAATAGAGGGTGCTGTCAGGAGCTGACATGTCTCGATATCAAAAAAATCTTAAGTTAAGAAAACATCTTTGAATGCCATATTCTGCAGATCTCTTGAGGTTTTTGAAGATCCCCATCTATCTCTTATAGTTAGATAAGGAAATGTTGCTTAACTCTTAGCAACTTGATTTCTGATTAGCTTAGAAAATAACTCTGATAGACTGTCTTAGTACCTAACAAAATGACATGCTTGCATGACTATTAGTTTGCATTCATTAATTATCCTAAACAGTCTATGACGGTTGGTAGCAAAAGGCCGAAACTTCACTTTTCATTTTTAAGCATTACTAGGTACAATACCTTTAAAAAGCATTACCCTTAATTTTGAATCGATATACAAAGATCAATATGAATGTGGCCAAATATAATCTTAATTTTGTATCAATATACAAAGATCAATACTATGTAGCCCAATACAATCTTAATTTTGCATCAATATACAAGGGTCAATACCATTGTGGCCAAATACAATCTTTCTAAAGAAAGATAATTTAAGTTTCATTTTTTTCAGCTGTGTAGCTGTTTCTTAAACTTCAGGAATCTCCTAGGTTAAACATATACATATAATTTAGAGCATTGTTAGAGAATGACTAGTTGATAAAAAAAGACCAATTAATATAACACAGTGAAAATAAATAATAACGTTACAGCCTTGTGGAATTGCTGTGATGATAGACTGCACTTTAAAAAGTCATCTTATGTGTGGTATTGTTAGGATTGTGGCAGGAAAGAATCCCCTACTGTTTTCACTAAAATCCTATTGATCACATTTTTTTCTGATAACATATTTTTAAAATATTTTTTTTTGCTTGGAATATATGCCTCTATTTATGTATGGAAAATAATTTTACACTACTTTCTATGCTACAGAGCACTGAATAATTGCATGGAATCCTCTGCATGTGTACAGATTACATATAGGAGGGATCCCTTTATTCCCTGTGAAGAAATATTTGGCTACCTGAGGAAGGCCTGGAGAGTGGTTTGTTGCTTTGAGCAGCTATGTCACATGTTATCTCTCAGATGACTTAACTTTGGTAAAACAAGAGATAGGTGAAAAGAACAAAGAAAAAGAACAGAATGAAAACAAACATTTCCTTCTCTAATTTTCTCCAGGTGTCAATTTAGTCTTTTTAGGAATGTGGATTGCCACCAAAGAAACTAAAACCATGGATCACAAGTTGATTATCCTTTCCCTAGATGTATGTATGCTAACAGATACTTTACTATATTTTGGCACGAGAATATGAGGGAAAACTAGCATTTAAGATTATTAAACCACTGTTTATGCAGTTGTATGCACTCTCACTTCTTTGGGTCTCTTTCACTGTTAGTAGCACAAGGTTTCCTTTATTCTTAGGTTTTCCAGAGAGAAACTGTGAGGGATTTGAAAGTGAAGCTATCTTTTGAAGGTGAATGTTGGGGAAAATGTGCTTACCCAAATTGGCCACAGAAGTGGGTACCATTTCTCAGCAAACTTCTTTTCCAACTGAATCCAGTTGAAAATCTTGAAAGGCATATGTAGCAGAGTGACAAAAGTGGGTTGAGATTTGTCCTTTTCAATGATTGGAGTCTTCTCACAGATACCTAGAGTCCCCTTTCCCATGAAAATCTCCCTCCTCTAAGACTCTGAATTATAGTCTGCCTCTTATGTGTCTAGAATAATTCTTTGCTTCTTATGTTCTTCACTTCACAGGGATTTTCTCTTCTCTTTTTTTGATGTTATGTTCAAGTGGAGTAAAAAGGAAGAGATAACAGACAAGTAGCATAGTTAAATTTGAAACACTACATCAAAACAAGAGCACTTACCATAGTAGTGAAAGTGTTATTGTCTCATGAGAAAAACATATGCCTTCAACTAATGTAACTTTGACTCCAGTGCCTGCAAAAAACAAAAACAATAACAAAACCTCCATGAACATTATGATACTCTGCACTATTTTACTAATTTTTGTGCCAGTTTATAAAAATAGACTGTCATGTCATGTTGAAAAAAGTCTATGAGTCACTCTTAATAGTTCTATCAACCATTTGAAATGGAATCTGACAGCCAACTCCATTTCTCATGATAAAAATCATTCAGTCCATTTTCTTTTTGTGAGACAAGAGATATTTGAAAGAATAGACTAAACTTTGTAGTAGTCTCCTTGAGTGATACTTTTAAAGATTAGAAATTCCATGCAAAAGTGGCAGAAACTTATTGTGTTCACAACATTTTATGCATGCAAATAGGATTGGTATCTTTAAAAATGATTTATTTAGTTTTATTTTATGTGTATCTCTTTGATCTGCATACATGCACATATACCACGTGGGTGCCTAATGTCCACTGGTGTCAGAAGAGGGCATTGGTTCCATAAGAAACAGAGTTCCAGATGGCTGCAAACCACCACGTGGATGCAAGAACCAAACCTACATCCTCTGGAAGATCAGTAAGTGCTTATAAACATTGAGCTGTCTCTCCACACTCTAGAATAATAATTTTATTGCTTCAAAAATTGGTAAATGAGAACCCTGTGTAGTCTTTAATTTGCTGGCCCTGAATCCCATCATATTCCAGGTATTTTTAATCCTGTACTCTCTCTCTTCTGACATAAGGAAATAGAAGAGTGCCAACTAAAGAACTTGGATTTGGCTAATTTTCAGTATACTGCATTCCATAATCAGCAGTAATGGTTATAATCTCTTTCTGGTCCCTCTCTTTCTTGGATTGTAATTAACATATAACTGTTAGACCTGGCTGTTTTCTCTCTAGACTTTCTCATCCTGGCCTTTAGTCCTATTTATTTATTTTTAAAACATTCTACCATTCTCTTAGTATGCAAGCAATAAGAGACTCCTAGTAGTATAAGTATTATCCTAAAAACAACCAAACCTATGATTCTGTGCATTTAAATTTGCATATATGTTTACACTTACATTCCTATTCATATTTATAATCATAAATGAATACAGTTTTGCACAAGATCATGTAAGTAAACAACCACAAAGAGATCTTTATCTCAGATGATATTTTGATTTAAGATAACATCTAAATGAGTAAAACTCATTATGTAAGAAACTTACACATTGTTATTTGTTTTCTTAAAACTAGTAAGCACAAACGGAGTCAGATATTTTGATCTGTTATAGTAATGAATATTTCTGAAACTTTTGCTAACTCAATTACCAAAGGAATAGTAACATATCATATTCACTTGCAAACATTAATAATTCAGTAACTTAACATACAATGAATAAAACTGAATAGTTTTATGCTTACAAATATTATGTGAAAAATTAAACAAAGTAGCACATATTTTAATATAAAATATAAAATTCAGTCTGAATCTTGTACATTTGTTTAGCCATGTTCATTTTATTGGTTATTCAGTTTTAATGATTGGCTCTCACTGATTCTGCAGGGATTTCTTCATTTTGTGAAGAAAGACTACACCAACATACTGCCACCTACTGTCTTGCCCAAATATCTAGTGTTGGGCCTATATGGTCTATCTAGTTCTAGCAAAATTGACTGTTGTAAATTATGGTAATTTCCAAAAAATCTTGTAAACAGTAAGGCAGCAGGTGTGCTTATTCTTCAAACTACAATGTGAATTACTTGTAAGCAGCTTCTACTTTCAAATAATGTAGTTGATGCTACCTACATTCCTTCAACCTGAGACAGACATCCTGCCCTATGTGGGTAGCAGGCATCATTTCCAATGTGCAGATTTTTCATGTAAAGTTGTATGAACTTAAATGTTATTTCTGTTTATGATAAACCAAATTTATATTTCTAAATTCAGCAGTATCTCTCTCTCTTTCTCGGTTCATTTTCAACTGTCAGAAGTCACAGCTTTTCCCAAAGTATTATAAATAACAAAAAACATATATAAGTGAATGAAAACTAAAGATGACAAATTCTCAAGATTCTACAGGGACAGGAGGAGGGAATATAAAAAATATGCCTTATTTTGTCAACAAATAGATTCTTTATCATTTTAATAGGCTCAGAAAATTATAAAGAACTGTTTCTTTATAGATTTTCTGTTGTAGGCCTTTGATGATATTTATCTTCAAATATTTTTGAATTTAAATATCTTCTTTTAATTTTATTTTTGGTTTTATAATTTAATCATAACACTTTTCCCTTCCCTTTTCTCTTTCCAAGCTCTCTCATATGCCCTCTGTTTTGTCAGTAACTGTTGCTACATGTATATTTGCAAATGAATGGACATATATATTCCTAAACATAGTGTGATCAGTCCATTTACTGCTACATGCATTTATGCTTTCAGGGTTGATGTTGATACTACATAATTAATTGGTTATGCTCTTCCCTGGGAGGGGGGGAACCACATTTCCAGCTTCCTCAGTTGCCTGAAGTTCTTTTTGTATGGATGAGATCATGTGGGCTATTCTCTTTTTAATGTGGCTTATTCTTTGGTGTCTTCCTTGTTCAGCTTATATTTGGGCAGTCATGTTGGTGAGACACTATGAGTGTAGCTTCTGACATTATTAAGAGACCCAGTCTCACAGCAAACTCTCTGATCTTACAGTCTTTTGGTTCCACCTTAATTTTAAAATCTTTTCAAAAAGTAATGCAGATTCTAGTTGGATTTTGTTAACATTACTCAAACTTAGACTTATTTGGTAAAAGGAACATCAATTGAGAAAATGCTTCCATCAGATTGCCTATAGGCAAGTTTTTAGGGCATTTTCTTGACTAATTATTAATATGGGGAAGTTCAGCCCACTCAAAGCAGTGATACCTCTGATTCTGTGGTCCTGGGGATGCATAGAAAATAAGATGAGCAAGATATAGCAATGAAGGCAGTAAGCAGCATTCCTCTATGTTCTCTGTTTCAGTTCTTGCCTCCAGGTTCTTGTCTTCAATGACTGTGATGTGGAAATTCATGCCAAATAAACCTTGTCATCCTCATATTGTTTTAGGTATGTTGTTTTATGACAGCAATATCAACTCTAACTGTGACAAGTAACCTTTCCAGCATATATCCTGTATCATAACATAAAGCAAGGAATTAACTGAAAGAACAATTTTTTAACTTTCTTTTCCTTAACATGCATGCCAACATATATTTTGTTTTAATGATCTATTACCAAACTTATGACCATAATAGAAGAATTTAGTATTAAATATACAGCATAAATTAGGGATATTAGCCCTCTGTCAGATGTGGGGTTGGTAAAGATCTTTTCCTAATCTGTAGGTTGCCATTTTGTTCAAATGACAGTGTCTTTTGCCTAACAGAACCTTTTCAGTTTCATGAGGTCCCATTTATTGATTGTTGGTCTTAGAGCATGAGCTATTGGTGTTCTCTTTAGGAAGTCATCACCTGTGCCAATGAGTTCAAGGCTTTTCTCCACTTTCTCTTCTATTAGATTTAGTGTGTCAGGCTTTATGTTAATGTCTTTGATCCACTTGGACTTAAGTTTTGTACAGGGTGATAAGTATGGGTCTATTTGAATTCTTTTACATGTTGATATCCAGTTAGACCAGCACCACTTGTTGAAGATGCTTTCCTTTTTCCATTGTACGGTTTTGGCTTTTTGTCAAAAATTAAGTCAGGCAATATCTTTGAAAACTTGTTATATACATCAAGACTCACCCATACAACTCCTGGGTATGCATCCAAATGATTCCTCACCAAAACACAAGGCCATCTCCTCAACTATGTTCATAGCAGTTTTATTTGTAATAGCTAGAAATTGGAAACAACCCAGATGTCCCTCAACTAATGAATGGATAAAAAAAGCTGTGGTACATTTACACAATGGAATACTACTCAGAAACATGAGAAACAAGAAAATCATGCAATTTGCTGCCAAATAAATTGAACCAGAGAGCTCATCCTGAGTGAGCTAATCCAGACCCAGAAAGAGGCACATGGCATCTATTCACTTATAACTGGATTTTAGCCATAAAGAACAGAATAACCATCCTACACACAACAGTCTGAAAGGAATAGGAACACAGACTTTGTTACCTGTTAGTGGGGTACTTTGCCCTAGTGGAGTGGCCATGTAGGCCCCCAGTTCAAGAGGAAGCTCTTAGCCCTCATATGACTCCTGAACTGAGGGGGGGTTGATATGTAGGAATGCTCCACACCAGAAGAGTAGGATAGGTGGGAGAAGGGGGAGAAGGTGGGAGAAGGGGGAAAAGGTGGGAGGGTGGGACCCAGTTGGGTAGAGGGAGGGGACTGTAATGGAGATGTAACTTGAAGTAATAAATAAATATAAAAAAGAAAGCTACTAGTTAGAAGTATGATGACCTAAATATTTTAGTGAAAAGATGCTTGAGAACATTGACAAAATATTAAGTGGCTTTGTAACATTGAATTATATAAACTAGATTTCTTGTCTGAGGTTGAAATTACAGAAATATATATATATTTCAATAGGACACAGTAAAAGTCAGCATATCAGCTAATCTACCTCTACACATGTTGAAGTCGTACAACAGGATATAGTGCTGTAGTGCTGTTCCTTTCTACAGCATAAAAGCAAGGCTTTATATTAATTTTTAATTTTTCAAGGCATAATCGCAAAATCGCATAAATATCTATTCCTTCTGTCTTTCACAGCACTCTTAAAATCTTGTAGTGTCATCTCCCTAATTTGTTGATTTATAAGTCTTACTTTTGAAAGAAATTATAAGATTTAATATCTATATTATGTAAAGGACTGAAAACAATAAAAACAAAATCCATTTTGTAGGCCTCTGTTTTGCTCAAATGATGGTGGCAATTTATATACAGAAACTTTTTAAGTTCATGTGGTCCCATTTACTAATTTTTGATGTTAATGCTTGTGGTATCAGTGTCTTGTCCAGAAACTCACTTCTAGTATCAAAATATTCAAGCCTATTCATCACTTTCTCTTCTATCACAATCAGGATATCTGGTCTTATACTGTGGTCTTTGATCCATTTGGAGTGGAGTTCTACTAGCTTTAGAGGCATGAAAGATGCAAGTGTTTGTGGAGTCCTCCTCTGTGATTTCAGAGACCTACTGAGGCTAGTTTGAATATGTCAGAGGTGTCTGTGTGTGAGAGCCCTGAGAAGGCAGGAGAGTGTAAGAAGCCACTATGTGAAGTTAAGTGTGGCTTATGTTGGAGATCTGAATGTTGAAGATATAATAGATATGAAATACTTGCAACGAGAGCTGCTTGCAGGGAGTAGAACTGGCCAAACAGAGAGATGTTTGTTGAAGCTGCTGTGTAGGAAAAATGGCTAATTAAACTATTTAACCAGTATTTATATTATATTTAATTGGTTCAGCAGCCAATAAACCTTATATAGCCAGACATTATATATGAGAATACAGAGACCACATGGATTTTAACAAGCCTTGGCCTGAATTGAGCAATCTTGGCCCACCTAAGCTAGCTCTTAATTCTATTACCCAAATATGACCCCATATATATATATATATATATACATATATATATATATATATATATATATATATATATATATATATATATATATATATATATATATATATATATATATATATATATATATATCCCCTTAGACTGCCATTGTCCACGATATGCCGATGTTCCTGGCCATGTGGATTGAGGTTGTTTTTTCTAACCCATGGTGTGTTTCCTCCTCCTTCCTGCTGCTGCTGGCTGAAATGAATTAATCCTCTGTCTAAAGTGCAGGCTTCCTGTTCTAATAGCAGGAAGTCCCACCTTTCTCTGTCTTTGCTCAGGCTCAGGCCTTAGCCATTTTATTTAACCAATCAGAGTCAATGAAAGTAACAGAAAGCAGGACCAATTAATTAACATTTAGAATGCTTAACACTACCCCATCAATTCTCTCCTTTTGTCTAATAAAAAGGCTAATGTTTAAAACTCATATAGTAAAAACAATAAGAACAAATATGAAAGAATCAAGAAAAGCATATATAAAAGTTACATGCATAATGTTTAGCCTATTTGTATCAGGCAATCTTGAAGAAGAAGTAATTATCTGTCTATTTTGGTGTGTCTAAATTCTAAGCCTAAATAATTTCTATCATATCCTATATTTATAAACCTAAAAATTTTATTTAGACTTGAAAATATCCTTTTAAATCCTAAACAATTCAAGTTCAAGTGAAATTTTCTAACTATTAGGCCTTCATCCCCATCAACGACATAAGAAGGGATAAAGCTATTATTTGAGTGAGTAGGAAGCATATGAGAGCAGCTTCCAAAAAGAAATATGAGAGTTTGTTGCCTAGATAGTCCCAAATATCTCTTGATATCACTGGCGCATCATCTTCAGCCTTCTGGCCAAGCATTTTTCATAGACTAAATTGTCCAGCAGAAAATAAGAAGGATTTTCTCATTCTGTCTCTGCAGAATTAGGACATGGACTTACCTGCATTTAAGCTATGGTCCATCTTTGAACTATATATAGTCTGTTGAGAGAGCAGGGGCATTTTTGCCCAATAGGAATTATCTCCTGATGGGAGAATTCTTTTTGATGCTAATTCTTTTCTTTCAAGTCAAATGGGAGCTGTCAGAAACTGACTGTCTTAAGTTAAACAATTCTTAAAATAATAAAAACATCTTTAAATGGCATTTTCTGAATGCCTCTGAGGGTTTTGAAGACATCTATCAGTGTATTTATAAATCTATCTATCATCTATCTTCTATCTATCTATGAACAAACAAACTGTATATTTTTAACCATTTACTATCTGTTTAACCTATTAAGTCTATATTGTGATAAATTAAGACTAGTATTTGACATGCCCAGAAACTCAACTTGTCAGTCAACTTGTATTATCCAGACTTCTAAATAGATTGCAATAGCAACCCATAAAAGGATTGGAAGTAAACTTGTATTTTTAAATGAGTTGTATAGGCATAATACCTTATATAAGAGTTAACATATGCATATTATGTGTCAAAATATAAAATTCTATACCAATGAAACAAAATTTAACCTCATTTTTATATCAATATACATAATTCTATACCAATGTATCAAAAGATAACCTTATTTGAGAATAACAATGGTTTTGAGTTTCAGAGCAGATTATCCTTATATCTTATCATTTCTATATTATATACATATAGTCCCCCTCTTTTTCTTTTCAAGTCTTTTCCCTCTATATAAGAGAGAAAGAAGGATAGAGAAAAGAAAAAGAGATCTCCAAGTCTAACTTTCTATACCTTGCTTAATAAGATCATATAACAATTTGTAGCCATTAGCCCTAAACAACATTTATGACACATCAAATAACCAAGGAATCATCCACCCACTTTTGGGAATGGGATGTTGCTCTCTTAAAACTGCTTCCTGCTGAATTGGGATGCAGAAAACCTGTTTGGGGGCCCAAATAAAATGGAAAAAATAGTTAAGCAAGTAAATTGTAACATTTGTTGTCCAGTCTCTATGTCCTCAGCAATTTGAATGTTCTGAGCAATTTGTAGTTCAAAGCTGGACTTTGGTAGGAAAGTTCAGGGCTTTATTGAAGTCCTTTCTGGAACAGTCTTTGAGACTGGGCCATCTCAGCAAGCTGTTTGAAGTTGTTCTGGATGCAGATTTTTGAGGAAACAGCTATTGAGGCAGTCTATGAGGATGGATCATCTGGGCTATTTGTCTTGTCTTCTTTGGATTCTGATTCCTTTGTTTTGAAAATATATAATTTCTCACAAGTAACATATAGTTCTGCAATTACCAAAATGGCTTGGATGTGCAGGATGCACAAATGAATTAAGGAATATCTTCTGTGCTTTGTTTGAACAAAAGAAAGACATTTGTAGGTCTCCATTCATGTTATATAAAAGGATGGCATGTAATAGTATTACATATATATGCTATATATAATCTATTTCAAATTGAAAATACAGCATAAGACTGTACGGAGTTTAAGTATTATCCTCTACAGTTGACATAAATTTATTAATTGATTAAAACAGGTTTATTCTGTGTTGTTCTGGCTTTTTGTAAACTAGGTTGGCCTCAAACTCAAATGGTACCAATCTGTCTCTGTATTTATCACCCATATTTTAGGAACAAAGGTACGCATTTATATATTTCTTCTTTCATTTTCTCCTTCCTTTGGATATTTAATTTCTATGTTGATATATCTCTCCTTATTGAGACTGGGTTTCTCTTTGTAGCTTGGACTGTCTTGATTTGATCTGTAGAGCTCTGTAGATTAGATTGGCCTTGAACACACAAGGAACCTCTTTTTTCCTTGTCTCCCAAGTTTTGAGATCAAAGTATGAATTTAAATAATTGAATTCCCCCTATTAATAACATTAATTAAACCATTTTGTATTAGTTTGATTTCCAGTTTCCCATGGAAACCCCATTCTTAAGGAGAGTGGTGTAAAATAGAATTATGTGCTATTTTGTTAGCTTTTCTTAATTGTTGGCTGTGTGAGTCATGCAGTTTGCATGTTCTTTCCAACTCTGGGTCCTTACATTGGTTAACAGAATCAATCAATATCTCTCTCTTCTCTGTATATCCTTGTCCCGGACTCACTTTGTAGACCAGGCTGACCTTGGTGAAGGTCAGGGATCCATCTGTCTTTGTTTCCCAAGTGCTGGTATTAAAGATGTGAACCACCACACCCAGCAATTAACAGATCTCTTTTAGGGCAAATTGTCTCTTGAAATCAGTTCTCCAGTGGGAGCCCCACACTTAAGAACACTGGCTTATGATCACTTTCTTTTTATGTAAAATTAAGATTATGTGTATTTATACCTTAGATTAGTAAGGACATTATTAAAATTAACATCAAGAAAAAATGTGTCATTTTTGAATTCTAGACTGTCTTTAGTAAGCAGCCTTATCTTATCAGCAGGATTCCCGCCCTGCCTTCATTGTTTAAACCAGGCTGGTCTAGAATCCAGAGGTCTGCCTGTTTCTTCCTCTAGTGTGATGGGATTAAGGGTGTGTGTCAGTACCACCCTGTTGAAATATTCACTTAAATCCCAGATTTTAGTAACTCTGTAAAACAACTGTGAACTGTAGTGAGAATTAAAAATCTGCCCAAAATCTTCAAAAATCTCTTATGTTTTAGCAATGCCAAACCAGAAAAATGTCCCTTCTACCTCCCGATATAGAAAAAGCAAAGACATCTAAACAAAAATCTAGCAAAGAAACAACATTCCAAAAGCCTTGGCATGTCTAACCATGCCATCACATGCTGGAATTAAAGCTTTGTTCATTATTCCTTACAATCTAGTTTTGGTTGCATTTCATGGGTAGGCCAATACCAGAAACTCCTGAATGGCACCTATCACCCAGGGAGCTCTTAGCTCCATCTGCCATCAATTTTGTATTATCTATCAGGAAGGGCCTCCTTCCTTCCCCCATTATTATTGTTGGCAATTTAGCATTCCATCTGTAAATTCTTTCCTTTAAGACTACCCTAGTCTGAACTTTTTCAAAAAAGATACACAGAACCACAATTTTCAGGGTAAAAATCATTTGCATGCTACAAGAAACAAACTCAATTGGAATACAAAAGTATTGAGGCATTATGAATTCCTCCATTTTTAATCTAGGTGATTAATTTCACTCTCAAATTCTGTTTAGAAGGCTGCCAGGTTTTTAGTACATAAGGAAAGCTAAGCTTTAGCTCTCTGACTTTTCTGCAAAGCAACAGCTTTTGTTAAGGTAGCTGTACCTTTGAAATGCATTTGGGTTCAGTTCCCCGCTCCATGGCTGTAATATGGGCTTTCACCTGGGCCTTCTCATGCTGTAAGCATGGATTCTAATTGCCCCACGTTGTGTGCCATATGTAGAAAACAATTAAATTATGTTGGGCCCAGTTTGTATAAATAATCAATTAAATTGTTTACCAATATTTATATTATTGTTAAATGGTTTGGTGGCTGTTAATCTTTAAGCAGCCATTATAAATGAGCACACAGAGACCGCATAGATTTTAACAAGCCTAGGCCTGAATTGTGCAATCCTTGCCCATCTAAGCAAGCTCTTAATTCTATTACCCAAATATGACCCCACATATGTCCCCTTGGACTGCCATTCTCCATGATATGCTGATATTCCTGGCCTTGTGGAATGAGGTTCTTTTTTCTAACCCATGGTGTGTTTCCTCCTCCTTCCTGCTGCTGGCTGGAATGAATTAATACTCTGTCTAAAGTGCAGGCTTCCTGTTCTAATCTCAGGAAGTCCCACCTTCCTCTGACTTTGCCCAATCTCAGGCCTTAGCCATTTTATTTAAATAATCACAGTTAATAAAAGTAACAGACAGCAAGCAGGACCAATTAATTAACATTTAGAATGCTTATCACTACCCCATCACTGCTGGTTCTGTACTTCCTGTTTATTCAGGTATATTTATCCTTCTCAGGCCTCTGATGTGGTTGAAGAGTAGATATTTAAAGTTTCACAGATAATTTGAAGTTGCTTAGGAATTAAAAGGATATTATAGGTATAAGAAGATGTTTTTAAATTGGTAATGCCAGTTAGGATGGAAACTGAGTTAGTTATAGAACTTTAAACTCCTCAAGATAGATAGATAATAGAATATTTTTATCGCTTGTCAATTACATATGGACTAGATATTGGGAATGTATGTTATACCTTATAATTTTCATAATTGTGGCCTAATTGTTCTTAGTGTTTTGTGGTGTATTGTTATAAGAAAAAGAGACTTTTATTGGATTAAAATGGGGAGCTGTTGAAGGGAAAAAGATACACCTTAAATTTAAAAAAGCATACAGGAGATGTAGAGGGTAAGAGGGTGGGACTGGGAGGGGTAGGAGGGAGGGGATATGATTGTGATATAACTTAAAGAAATAAATATATGTTAGAAAAAAGAGAATCAGCAAATGACAAAGAATTAATAATTGATATCTATAGTTAGTAGGTAGGTAGTTATCCCTGAACCCACTACTCATAAATAAACACACGAAAACACCTGATGAATTTTATTAAGCCTAAGCCTGGGACTGTGTAATCTTAACCCTCTAAGCTAGCTTTCTACTTTCCATAGATATTTACACTTACCATGGGCTGTTTTTCTTCATGCCATGCCAATGCTCAAGGCCACGTGTAGTTCTGATCTTCCATCTAAAGCATGGCATGTATCCTTCCTCTCCACCTGCTTCCTTCTTCTTCATGACTTCTCCTTCAATCTTTATTCTCCCCACAAGTACCCTGGACCTTTGGTCTACCTACCTCTCTCTATGCTTCATTCTCAGGCTTAGATAACCTTTACTTAACCAATCAGTGAAATGAATAGAAAACAAGATTGCATAGCATTATCTGGTCTATTTGACAATAACCTCATTTAGTGTGTAGTCACCAGACTTTATGGGGAGCCAGTAAATAAAATTGATGACATAGGGCTTTAGATCACCCCATCATGTCTTAGAGGGAACAAATATGGAGAAGTGGAGCCATCTAAGTCAACTAAAATTAAATTTCTAGACCAGAGATGGAGCTACATTATTTTTTGCTCACCTTGTTAGGTTCTGGTCTCATTGGTCCTGTATTTCCTCAGTATTCTTCCATCCCTCCTTGGAGGAATATGAATGTATATTCTATGACATTATATGTTATAAGTATGTAATTTGATTTTTTTTATTTTACAGAGGAATTAAGAATCAAGATATTGGGTTGAGTCTCAAAAAATATTTGGTCTTTAGATTTTTTAAAAATATTTATTTATTACCTCAGGTTCCATCTCCATTACAGTGTCCTCTTTCCACTCCTCCCAGTTCTGCCCTCCCACCCTCTACCCCCTATCCCAGTGTTGTGACTTGGAAATACTATGGAGAGTTTTAAAGTTGGATCAAATGCATTTTGCATTGTGATATATATATATCTTTAACTTTCCCATGCAGTGATATTTATTTGGGATCAAGAACCTCCTATGTGGGGCATTTTCTACTTAAACTCCTACATTCCTCTCTTGACCCAACAGATTTCATGGCTATGTATATGTGTGTGTGCGTGTGTGTGCGTGTGTGTGTGTGTGTGTGTGTGTGTGTGTGTGTATATATATGTATACATATATGTAGAATGGAGCTATGAAATATGGGTCAAGAGACGAATGTAGGAGTTTAAGTAGAAACTGCCTCACACAGGAGGTTCTTAGTCCCCAATAAATGTTATTGTATTGGGAAGTTAAAGAGGTGTAGCTTAATTGGAGGAATTTGGAGGAAATATGTCACCTTCTCAGACTTTGAGATTTTTAAAGACTTGTGCTACTTCTATTTTGCACTCTCTGATTCATTCTTGAGTTTGAAGGTATGAACTCTAAGCTTCATGTTCTTCCCAAAATGCCTACCACTTGCTGCTATCCTACACTGTCTTAAGGTACTCTTGTTTTTCTGGGACAGTGAATCCAAATAAACTTTATTTTATAAATTGCTTCTTGTCATAGTGCTTTATCACAACAACAGAAAAGTACCTAATATTATTAGGAATAATAGATGAATAAAACTTCTATTATGAATAGAACAGTAATGACCATTGATGTGAAACTATTTCTGTAGTAATATATTAATTACTTTAGTTGTATGCTCAGGAGAAGTATAGCTGGGTCATATGGTAGATATACTACATGTTTCTTAAGAAAAAGCTACACTGATTTCTAGAGTGGTTACACAAGTTCACCCTCCTTTCAACAGTGTTGAGGGGTTCTTCCAGAGAAATACTTTAAGAATTTTATCGCTAATTTCCCTGGTTAACTAGTTTAAGGCACCATTTCCACATAATTTCTTGTCAAAGAATTTACCACACAGACCTATTACATTTGTTTCTGTTCCCATATAAATATCAATTTCTGACTCCCCCCCCCACCCCGTTTTTCCTTACCTTTTCTTAGTTTCTTCTGTTAAGAATCTCTATTTCTAGACAAGGCTCTTCAATGATTCTATGAGGCTCTTAATATTAGTTTCTACTTTTAAACTGGTCAGAAGAAACTGATGTTATAGTGGTTATAAAAACATAGACAAATTAAACTGAATATATTTTAAATTCTCTTGATAAAAACTATGGTTAGAGAAGATTGATTTCATGAGTAAAAGTACTTTTTGGATTACAAAGTCTTAAATAAATTTAAGGAAGGAATTTTTATGAACAATAACAGCAATGTTGATGGAGATCATATAATCAATATTCTTTTAAAAGGCTAAGTTAAGCCACGAGGAATAGTTCAGTTAATTTAATATTCATCAAAAAATACCTACCAAATCATTGAACTATTATACCACAGTAACACATATTTAGGAAATATTTTATATGGCTTAATTTATATCTCCAACTCTACTTAAATGTTCACTTTCAATGTCATTCCACATAAAGTTAATTATAAACATAAAAGTAATATTGTCATGTGAGGTAATTAGATGATATTTGAAAAATGACCAACTCTGTGATTAATAATATTTATTCAAGTCTATAATGTTTGGTTCATATTAAAATATTCTACAACTTGCTTTGTGTGTGTGTGTGTGTGTATTATTTTTCACAAATGCATAATAAATGACAAATTTAAATGCAGAAGAAATCCCCCTGTATTTTAGTTATTGATATACTAGAGATCATTTATACCTGCTTTGAAAGACAGATTGTATTGTGGTTTACTTAACTGGTAGTGGATATGTTAGTATATCTGGCTTGTAAAGAACCCCCACTACTAGTAGAATTTTATTCATAGTTTTCTCAGAGAGCACTATGGCATTTTGACAACACCCAATAAGCTTTAATCTGTCAATTTCTAAGTTTGTCACCAGAAAGTTCATCTAAAGGATGGTGTCTGTTCAATTCACATTAACTATAAAGTGATTGTAATACATGTCACTTACAAAATACACCATTTTGGGGAAAATAAAGTTGTTTAATATGGTTATTATGCACTTTCAAAGCAGAAGACAAGTTTTTAAAAGCACATCTTAAAACACCAATTTAAAGTAGTAGAATGAAAAATGTATTTGCTCATAGAAAGTATATGGCAATAGCACTAAAAGCAAAGATACTTTTCCCTGCAATAATTCTTCATTTATAAAACAGTGTATAAAGTATAAAAGTGCTGTAAAACTGAATTTCCATTTCTTCTTCAGCTTGATGGAAGCTTGATAAACTATACCACTCTGAGGGTTTTTTTTTTTTTTTGTAGTGTTCACAGCCTTTTCAGGGTTGGCATCAAAAACCATAAGGCTTATGAAAGGGTGGGTTCATTTTTTTTTAAAGAACACTACATACAGTGTCCTCTGCCTTATTTCAGTGACAATTCATATATAGATCAGAAACAATTACAAGACACAAATGATATGTCCCAAAAATTATAGTTAAGAAATGAATTCCTTTTCATAGATGAGATGATAGTATACATAAGCGACCTCAAAAATTCTACAAGAAAACTCCTACAGCTGATAAACAACTTCAGTAATGGGGCTGGATGTTGGAGTAATCTGAAAGCTGCTTGTATTTTGCTGCTAAGTACTGGCCTCTGTGTCTGCCCTGACTAGGACATTGTTATGTCTTTGTTGTCTAAACCTTTCTCTATCTAATTTATAGTTGATTGGTTGAATAAATGCTGCAACCTGGATTGGGTAGAAGACAGGTAAATGAGGAAAAAAGGTTGTTAGACTTTTCTTGCAGAGAGAAGAGCATGGGAAGAAGAACCCAGGAGGAGGAAGGGGAAGACATGCTATGGGTTAGATGGAAGAATATCATTCCACATGGCCTGAAACATTGGCATATAGTGGGGAAAAAACAGCTCAAGGGGACGTATAAATATTTTGGAGTTTTATTTGGGGAACAGAATTATAAATTGGTTTAGGTGGGCTAAGATTGCTCAATCCAGGCTAAGATTTATTATAATCCATCAGGGGTCTATGTGATTATTTATAATGACAATTTAAGGATTAACACCACCAACAAATTAAGTATAATACAAATACTTCTAATAATTTAATTAATTATTTCAACAAATGGCGCCCAATTTACAGCAATTAAAATCCATGCTTACAGCATGCTGCTCCCTTAAGAGAAGCTGGTGTCAGGAAAAGCATAGAGCTAAGGCTCTCCATATGTAATGAAAACTGGTAGTCTTCTAGATAGAGCTAGAGAGTAGAAATAACCACATAGCTTAAAAATGGAGGTATTCACTATGTCTCAATACATTTAAATTCCAGTTGAGTGTGTTTCTCTTAGCATGCAAATGATCTTTACACTGACAGTTGAGGTTCTGTGTATCCTTTTTTGAGAAAGATCAAACTAGGACAGGCTTAGAGAAGGAGGGAACTTACGGATGGAATGCTAAGTTACCAGCAAAAACAATGTGTGAGGGAAAAGGCCCTTCCCAATAGATAAGACAAAATTGATGGCAGCTAGAGCACAAAGCTCCCTGGCTACTATATGCTTATCCTCATTTTCTGGGACAGGCCTTCCAATACAATGCAGTCACAACCTGATTCCAAAGAATGAAGAACAGACTTAATTGCAGCATTGGATGGCACAGCTGGTCCAAGGCTT
>CAJQZJ010034249.1:347411-363376 GCA_907164525.1 Lophiomys imhausi
GAACAGACTTAATTGCAGCATTGGATGGCACAGCTGGTCCAAGGCTTTAGGAATGTTCTTGTTTCTCAGAACTGGCTCAGACTGGCTAAGATTGGCACAGTTTTTAAAGTAATAAAAACATTTTCAACATTTGAGAAACTGAACAACAAAGGTTACTATTAAATTGCTTTGCCATTTTTTTCATTTTTATTTGTGCCCTAACAGATTTTCTTAGCCCAAAATCAGCAGGAAGCAAATTTTCAGATGAATTACCCCCCTTTACCAAGAAGGTATGGATGGGTTTTGATAGTTATATGGTTAATGGATGTTTGTTATTATAAAGGTGATGCTTATATGTTATTAATGACATCATTTAAAAGTAGATTTAGGAACTTATACTCAAGCTAAAAAGAGGGGGCATATGGTTATATTATATAGGAATGATAAGATATAAGGGTAGATGTTTAAATCTGATTGTCAACCTAAAGCTATTGCTATTCTCAAAATTAGGTTATCTTTTGGTACATTGATATAGAATTTTGTATATTGATACAAAAATAAAATTATCTTTTGACTCATTGGTATAGAATTTTTAAAATATTTATTTATTCCTTCAGGTTACATCTCCATATTTTGAAACACATACATGTATATTTCAACTCATAAAAGATAGTGTGCTTATGCAGCCCATTTAAAAGTATAGGGTTTACCTCCAATCCTTTTATGGACTAATCTATTTTAGGAGATTGGGCAATGCAGATTGACAACTGGCCAGTCAAGCTCATGGTCATATCAAATACTATTTCTTAATTTATCACAAAATATGCTTACTAGGTTAAACAGATAGTAAATGGTTAAAATATACAGTTTGCCTGTTCAAATATTAAATAGATAGATAGAAAGATAGATTTATAAATAAATAGATGTCTTCAAAACCCTCAGAGGCATACTGAAAATAACATTTAAGAATATTTTTATTACTTTAAAAATTCTTTCACTTGAGAGAGTCAGCTCCTGATGCTCCCATTTGATTTGGATGGAGACAATAAGCATCAAAACATTTCCATAAAGAGGTAATTCCTATTAGGCAGAAACATCCCTGCTCTTGCAATAGACTATATATAGTCAGAAGATGGACGAGAGCATAAATGCACATAGATCGATGGCCTGATTCTGCCGAGACAGAATAGGCAAATCCTTCTTAATATGTGCAGCACAATTAAGTCTGTGAGATTTGCTTGGCCAGAACCCTGAAGAGATGCTCCAATGTTATAGAGATATTTGGGACTGTCCAGAAAACAAACTGTCATTTTTCTTTCTTGGAGGCTTCTATCCTGCATTTCCTACTCACTCAGATAATGATCCCTTATTAAGTCTTCGGTGGGGTTGAAGACATAATAGATATAAATTTTCAATTGAGTTTAAGTTGCTTAAGATTTAGTTATGTTAAAATACAAATAAAATACTTAGTTCTGTAAATATAGAATATGATATTCAGCAAGATAGGATACATGATATTTTTTCTTCAAGGTTGCCTGATAAAAATAGGCTAAATATTATGTACATAAATTTTATATATGATTTTCCTGATTGCTTCATATTTGTTCTTACTATATATAGCTTTTTTTTTTAATAAAAAAGGCTTCTTACTAGACAAAAGAGGAAATTGTTAGGGTAATGTGAATGATGCTTGTATTTTGTTGCTAGTTACTGGCCATGATCTGGTTGCCACCCAGACAAGGACATTGTCATGTCTTTGTTGTCTAAACCTTGCTCTACCTAATTTAAAGATGACTGTTTGAATAAATGTTGCAGCTTGGATTGGGCAGAAGAGAGGTAGGTGGAGGTTGGTGGGCTTTAGGTGCAATGAGAGAGGATCATGGGAAGAAGAAGCCAGGAGGAGGAAGATGAAGACATGCTATTGGTTAGGTGGAAGAACATAATTCCACATGGCCTGGAACATTGGCATAGTGTGGACAGTAACAGCTCAAGAGGATGTATGTATACCTTGGGGTTTTATCTGGGGAATAGTATTATAAGTTAGTTTAGATGAGCTAAGATTGCTCAATCCATGTTATGGCTTGATAAAGTCCGTCAAGTGTCTGTGTAATTATTTATAATGGCAAGTTAAGGATTAACACCACTAACCAATTAACTATAATACAAATACTTCTAAGAATTTAATTAATTATAACACAAGGTGCATACAAAATTAATTCTAAAAAATCTGTAGCCCTTTTTTACACAAAAGATAAATGGGCTAAGAAAAATAATTAGCGAAACAACACCATTCATAATAGCCACAAATAATAATATAAGATACCTGTGGTGCAGGCAAATCTAACCAAGGTAGTGAAATACCTGTATGACAAGAAATTCAAGTCCCTGAAGATTGAAGAAGATATCAGAAGATGGAAAAATGTCCCATGCTCATTGACAGGTAGGATCAACATAATTAAAATGGCCCTCCTAACAAAAGCAATATATTGATTTATTGCAATTCCTGTTAAAATACCAAAACAATTCTTTACAGACTTTGAAAGAATAATTATCAACGTCATATGGGAAATCAAAAAAAAAAAAAACAGAATAGCTAAGACAATTGTGTAAAATAAAAGAACATCTGGAGGTCTCAACATTCCTGATTTCAAGCTATACTACAGAGAAATAGTAATAAAAATAGCATGGTACTGGCATAGAAACAGATTAGCTGATCAATGGAATTGAATCAAAGACCCAGAAATAAACCCAAACACCTACAGTCACTTAATTTTTGACAAAGAAGCCAGAACTGTACAATGAAAAAAGGAAAGGATCTTCAACAAATGGTCCTGGTCTAACTGGATGTTAACATGTTAAAGAATGCAAATAGACCCATATTTATCACATTGAACAAAATTTAAGTCCAAATGGATCAAAGACCTCAACATAAAACCTGACACTTTAAATCTATTAGAAAAGAAAGTGAGTAAAGGCATGTATCTCATTGGCACAGGTGAAAACTTTTTGACCAGAACACCAATAGCTCAGGCTCTAAAACCAACAATCAATAAATGGGACCTCATGAAACTTAAGAGTTTCTGTAAGGCAAAGGACATTGTCATTAAAGCAAAATGGAAACCTAGAGATTGGGAAAAAATCTTCGCCAACTCCACATCTGACAGAGGGCTAATATCTAAAATATATAGAGAACTCAAGAAATTAAACACCAACAAATCAAATAATCCAATCAAAAACAGGGTACAGAGCTAAACCAAGAATTCACAAAAGATGATCTTGAAGAAACACTCAACATCCTTGTTTATCAGGGAAATGCAACTCAAAATGACTCTGAGATTCCATCTCACAACCATCAGGATAGCTAAGATCAAAAACTCAAGTAATAGCATGTCTCTGACAAGGTTGTGGAAAAAGGGACACACTTCTCCATTGCTGGTGGGAGTGCAAACTTGTGCAACCACTTTGGAAATAAACCTGGTGATATCTTAGAAAATTGGGAATAGTTCTACTTCGAGACTTAGCCATACTGCTCCTGGGCATATATCCAAAAGATTCTCCATGAAACCACAAGGATATCATGTCAACAATGTTCATAGGAGATTTATTTGTAGTAGGCAGAAACTGTAAAAAAACAAGATTCCCTTTAACCGAAGAATGGGTAAAATAACTGTGGGATATTTACATAATGGACTACTACACAGTGTCAGAAACATGGAAATTATGGAATTTGCAACCAAATGAATGAAACCAGGAAAGCTTATCCTGAGTGAGCTAACCCATACACAGAAAGATACATATGGTGTGTACTCACTTATAAGTAGATATTAACCATATAGCTCAGGATAACCATCCTATAACCCACAGACCCAAACAAGAACCTAGCAAACCTACCATAAGTATCCTATGGAAAACTCCACCCACCAGAGAATCATGGATTCTGTCGAATGTTAACAGAACATATTAGCCTTAGCTGGGCTGAAATAGCAGTCCCCAATACAAGAGAAAGCTCTTAGCCCTCATGTGACTGATGAACTGAGCGTGTTTGAGATGTGGGGGCATTTCTCCCCCAAGGAGAAATATATGGAAAAGAGGGAGGGAGGGTGGGATCTGGAGGGGAAAGGGAACAGACATTGATAGAGATAACTTGAAAAACTAAATACAAAAAAAAGAAAAGAAAAGAAAAAGAAAGAAATGGGAGAAAGATTTCTCAAGACATGAACATATCTGATTTATGAACACTATTTATCTACCCACCCCTCAAAGTTTTAACGTACTTAAGTCAAATTTTATATGCTACACAAAATGAATGACAAAAAAGGTTAGTATTTTAAGAAACATTGATGGAAATGAAGAACAACATGTTCTTCAAAATCACCAGTCTGAAAGGCCCTTGAGTGATACTTGCCTTCAGATTTCTATTGAACAAGTGAGAGTATGCATAGTCCTGGCCAAACACTACAGGGTTTTTTGTTTTGTTTTGTTTTTAAAGGCATGTATTGCTTTTTGAATACACATTAAGTGATAAGATGTTTAAAAATATTGATTTTAATTTCTCACACTAATTTATCATAGATTGGATGGCTTTTGTTGATTTCCTTTGTTTCATCACTATGACATTGTCTTTTTTCCTACAGGAAAAGCTGTATTATTCAGATGAAAGGTAAACATGCCTGTGCCTTTCCTTAACATATTGGTTGCTGACATTTACTCTCCTCTAAAAAACATAGCTGAATACAAACTGTCCTCACACATTTTACTAAGTGTGAAGAAACTCATTAGGTGTTTAAGTGAATAACAGGAGTTTTTTGTTTTTGTTTTTGCCCTGTGTTCTAAACTCTTTTATCTATAAATATTCCCAATCTGAGGCCTAAGGTTGCTATGGGACTATATGATTACATACTATCTTTAAATCCTAGATAATTTTTTTATTGATATAGTTTCCCAGATATGTTCTTCAAAACAGGAGAGCAACATCATTAACTAAATTGTTACTTTCTGCTCCTTATTGTTCTGTAGTTAGTTTTTTACTCTACTATTAAAAATAACTACATAAGTTCACTAATATCCTGTTGCTAGATATATGAAACAGTAGCATTTTTTTCCCTCTCTGCATTATTGTAAAATGGTGGTTGAACCTGCAGTTGAATGTTTCATTTTGTGAAACCAAGTGGATGTTACATTTTGTGAACGTTTTGTTTTCCTACTTTTCCTCCACAGACACTTATTAATGGCATAAAAGATGGTATAAGAGAGACAATAGTACTAAAAACAAAATAAAACAAAACAAAACAAAAAATGGTTAGAGAAATGACAAAACGAGATAACTGAAAAAGAGGGAAGAAACTCATTAGGTATTTAAGTGAAGGTCATACAGGGCTTAATCAACTATGTGTTGGTATCAAAAGACTCGAGGAATGATTCCAAATATATATCTGTGATAGAAATAATACGAAATAGTGATGTGTTGCACTTATGTAGTGAGGACACAAAGATAGAGAAGATTCTATGTTGAAATCCTGTCTTCTAAGTAACATTACTATAAATAAAACACATAACATATAAAATATCCACATAAATTTAAATTTTTGTATAAAGATGAATGTATTTTTGAAGTGTATGTCTCATGCAGTGCTTGTGTACTCAGAATTCTTTATTGTTTATTAGAAATTCAAATGTAAAACCTATATTTGTTAAACCCACAACCCTGTTTATGCTTGTCTTCCTGAATTTGGAAGCAGTGGGGAAAAACCAGAATAACATGAGAAAAGTTTTGCTTATATTGACTTTAAACTTTATCATGGTTGAGAAAAAAATGTCAAGTTAGAATTTTGAACTTGGAGCTGAGAATAAATGTCTTAACTGAACTGATTGTTACATACAGTCTTTAGAATTTCACATGTTCTAAGTAAATACTTTCTTATTGTCAAATGACTATCTTACCCAATTGTATCATTCTAATGATATAGCTATTGTACTTAGATAGAAAGAAATAAACATAATAGCTATTTTCATTTTAATCCTTTTGATCCTGTCAGTTACCAAATGCTAATGGTTTAATATCTTTACATTGATATCTGTCAATATCTTTATATCTACTTATCTTAATAATGATACAACATTGAATACATGCATCATAGATTATTAAAACCGATAATCAACTTTCAATTTAGGTGCCTGAAAAAATTATTTTCCATATTGAAAAGCTGTGTTTGTCAACTAGTCCTAACTCACTGTTTATTATAAAATATGGATCACTTGTTCTTGGTTTTCCTACAATATGAAAAGATAATTGGTTTTGATATTAAAAGAACAAGAGGTGAAAGATCTTTAAACACATGCAAATATATTGAGCAGGTGTAAGTAGATGGAAACAATAAAAACAGATTGATACCATATTTTCCAAGAAATATGTCTGAAGAATAGAAGAGTAAAAATATAGACAGAAATGTTAGGAAGAATAAAATATTAAGAAGCAGTAGACACTTCATACTATAAAACTCTGCCAAGTCATCATGCTCATAACTTAATAATCAACTTGGAAGAAAAGAGTGAAAGTAGAACATCAGGAACATATAGCCCTTCAGAAAAAAATACTATTTTTAAAAACCTAGTACTTATTGTTCTGCATTGAAAATCATTTTACTGCATTTCCCACCCTGAAGTTCAGAAGTGTCATAATTATACAGACACTATTGATCATGTCTAAGTTATTGAATAATTCTATTTTCTTATGTATATAATGACCAAAGACTTGGCTTCTTGCATACTTGCATCATTGCTATGAATACCCCTACTAATATAATGTTTATATTTATTCTTTGAGAATTTCATACAATATACTTTAATCATATTTATTCCTCATTCTCAAATCCTGCAAGATACTTCCCACCTACCTATCCAAAGTCATGCTTTCTAACTCTCTTTAAGAAACAAAAACAAAAACAAAAACCCATGTAGTCCAGGTTATACTGGTGAACTGTTAGATCTGAGGGCTTCCCTGGTATATGGTCCAATTTCACTTCAGTGAAGAAAAATGACTTTCCTTATCTAAGTAGCAATCAAATACCAATAGCTCTACCAATAGGGTAGAAATTCATGTCCACTATACTTCATCCAAGATAGGATTTTGTCCATCTTGAGCTTGTGCAGATCTTATGCATGGTCTCAGGGTCTTTGTGAGTTCATAACTGCTTCTGTCCTGTTGCATTTGGAAAACAGTTTCCTTGAAGTCATCCACTATCTCTCACAAGTTAAATCATTTTCCCCTCTTCTCCATAGATAGCAAACCTTGATAGAAAGGGTGTGATTCAGACATCCAATTTCTTGCTGAGTACTCAGCAGACTCGTATTAACTTCAGGCTGATCAATTTTGAGTTTTATTAAGCAGCTCCCACCCCAATTCATCAGCCTCTTTGGTTAAGATTGAGTTATTCACTAATAGATGCATATAATAAGTCTTTAGAAGTCATCTTATCACCATGCTCCATTTGCATAATAAAAACAATAGATTTTCCTCCAGAGGTCATAACTTGCCTTGCTTCACATTCTTGGCTTTATTGACAGTGTTAGGTATAGGTTCCATCTTGCGGAATGGGATCTTAAATCCAATAAAGGGGTATTTTGTTATTTCCATAGCATTCAATCCCCTATTGCATCAAGATACCTCAATTTTAATATTCAAACTATTTACAGAATAGTGTAAGATAACTGTATGAAAAGCAAAGAATCTAAAAGCAGTAAAACAGAGGCCACAAGACACTCAGACTTCTCTGTGCTTATTAGTAGAGATTATAACTTTTCTAATAAACTCGTATATATGAGTTCATAGTGGTGCTGTTATCTTGTACATTTTCCTTTCTTTAGTTAAGCTTTGAACTAGGATTTTAAGAATAAACTGGATTACATCATAGAAAGGAGAGAAGAAACTTTTAGGATAAAACGTGTTGGAGATCACCAATAACAGAATATTAATACAAATCAAGTCAACATTTATATGCTATACACAATTGAAGAATATTTGGAAGGTATCATGTTTGAAACAAATCTTTAAGAGAACTATACATCCTTTTAAAAACTTTCTCTAGACCCTCTCATTGTTTCTGGCCAGGAATATCTTTCACCTCCAGGGAGATGACATCTTTTGCTCAGGTTTGTGGTTGTAAATCAAGTCATTTGCTTTTTCTCTATTTTTCTGAAAATGAAAAACCAGCAGTGAGATTCAGGAACAGTCATAAACTGACTTTGACCATGGTAAGTAGTTTGTGAGTCCATAATGAAACTATAATTCTCTCTTCTCATGGCCTTTTATGACTTTTTATTAGCATTACTTTACATTCTATTTTTAGACAAACATCATTTAACTGGAGTCCACCTTTAAAATACTCTTTCATCATTTTCCTTAATGAAGCATATTTTCCTACAATGGTCCCCTGTCTAAAATACTGTCTGTTTAAATATCATTTGGCTGAATATTAATTTATCCCGACTATTCCACAAGCTGTGGTATCAAGTACAGAGCATCAGAGTTAGAAACATTTGAGACACAAAAAGAAGCAAAAAGACTTGACCTGGCAGATGTTCAGTCAGTTATGGCAGTCAGTTATTGTCTAAAGGTAAGCTAGAAGCCAAGCAAAACTTTAAAAAGTAATCCAGTTACTTTCCATACAATTGTCAGTCTTCTATTATTCCCCAAATCAAGATCTTAAGAATTTGAAAAGAGAAGGAATAAGGTAAAGGAAGAGTTTGATATTAACCTTAACCATGTCATGCTGTTTTAAAAATCTACACAAAGAACTGCAGAATATTAAGGAAAGATGAGCGTGGAGGAAATAGTCTTCCCCAGGGACGAGTACAACTGTTGGTTATCCAATACCAATTAGTAAGCCCTGAAAACATAATATAGCAATATTTTATAGACAGAGCAGGTTGTGTTTAGAAAAAGTATGTGTATATACATGTATATAAACACAACAATTAACGAAAAATGAGCCATAAATTTGAAAGAGAGTAAGGGGAGTATAAGGGAAGATTTTGAGTGAAGAAATTGAAGGGAGAAATGAGATAATTATATTATAATCTCAAATAGAAAATAAATATTAAAAAAATTATAACATCAAGGAACAGGCAGATGTTTCTTGCAACTAGAAGTGTCTTCTTTATCTCCCCATTGTTCATCATAGGCTGCAAAGAACCCCAGGCAAAATTGCCTGAGGACATATTCATAGGAAGCTAATGTAATTATCTTGGATCAAGAAGAATAACAAGAAAAATGATGTGTATTTTGTGGGCACTTGATAATGCTTTGAATCACTAACAATTGTGGTTTACTCAGAGGAATCTAATTCAAACGAAAAACAGGGAGGAGGAAGAATTCCAGAAATGAATACTTTTGCCAGTTATGTTATAATTGAGGCTTATTTTTTAAATGTGTTTTGGTTATAAAAATTTTAAAGGGGCAACATAAATATAGGTGGATTTAGGACATCATATTTAAGAAATTAATATTTCAGTATCTGGTTTATGGAAATAATTGCCATCCTCTGAGTTCTCAAGGTCTTCATCAGATACTTGTTATAATTTTACTATCATGTGCTTCCTTCTTGAGAGTAGTTGTTTAAAAACTGTAGGTGCTGCTAAAAAGCAGTGTCATGAACAGGATGTGATTATGAAGTAAGAGACAATTCCTGAATGATAGGGCCAATAAGGACCAGTATGAAAGCATTATCAAAAATTTAATTTTAATGTCACAATGTAGCCTTATACATTATAAGTGAAAATTGGCCAGTATCAAATTCATGTTGATTGAAGATGAAGTCACAAATGTACCAAATAATATTTTTTCATATCTTGAAATCTGCTTTAATTTTCCATTGTACATGCAATGAATTTTATATTATCTCTCTCACACAACTCCTCTTGATCCTCCATCAGCTCCTTACTCACCATCCACCCAACTTCATACTTGATGTTTGTTTACTCTCTCTTTTTCTCTGTCTCAAACCCATCAAGAACAGTAGAACAGTTGGTGTTGGCTCACTTCTATGGAGCATATGGTCTGTCCTGGAGTATGGTCTATATGACTGGTGTCACACCATTCCTTAAAAGTGACTTTCCCTGGCACAGCAGCTTTTAAAACAAGGGTGATTTTTGTACCTTCCTCTCCTCCTCCATGTCTCCCGTAAGCTTGCATAAATTTTATGCATTATGTTACAATTTCTGTGACCTCATATGTGCATCTTCTTTGTTGTATACAGAAAACACTATCTCCTTGAAATCATCCAGCATCTTTGACTCATGTTGTCTTTCTGACCCCCTTTCCATTGATTACTTATTTTTAAGGAAAGGTGTGTACTATAGACATCAAATTTATAACTGAGCATTCCACACTCTTTTATTCTCTGCATGTTTACCAGTTATAGGGAACTGTATTGTCATGACTGCAAAATTAATCTATTATGATAATAATTGAGTTATACACTATTCTGCAGATATAGTAGTAGGTCTGTAGGAGTTATTTTGTTGCTATTTCCATTTATCAGATTAACATTTTTTTCCTAGAGCTCATACCTATCAAGCCTCAGCTTCTTGGCCTAATTGACAGTATAAGTTATGAGTTCCATTCTATGGAGCAGGCATCAAATCCAATGAAGAAGTGGTTGGTTACCCTTATAACATTTGTACTACTGTTGCATTAGTGGGGTTATATTGCCAAACTGGTCATTAATGTAGCTTTCAAGGCTCATAGCTGGGTAATATTGGTTATTAGAATGCTTTCCTAGTAGCATACAAAGCACTTTTCCACTGTATCAAATATTACAAGTAACAAAGAAACTGCTAGTTGAGTATGAAATTTCTCCATGTTCTATGATTCAAATATGTGCTATCTTTATCAATAGAATTTTACTATCAAGGTCTGTAGGATAACTAGTAGTGTTGGCTATAGTTTACTATATTTGGAGCTTATCTATAGTACTCTTTGTCCATCAATTAAAAAAGAGACAATCATTCTCAGTATGTGGCATTTTATTTGGTAGGATATGGTATCTGGCTATGGTATTGTCCCCTATTATAGTGTAACTGCATTTAAACTCTCTCTCTCTCTCTCTCTATATATATATATAGATATGTGTGTGTGTGTGTATAAACATATATCATATGTTTGTGTTTTATAAACATTCTTTAGCAGTAAGTTTCCATATGGGCTTATTAAAAGACCTATAATGTTAATTTTCCCTCACACAAACTGTCCCCTATCCCACCACCCTCCTGATCCCTAACTCTATTTAGAATATAGTATTATAAGCAGGATTGCTTAAGAGTACTTTTAAGAGTGTCCTTCATGATAAATATTTGTGATATTTTCTTGTTACATGTATACAGTAGTATTCCTATATCAATGGGTTAGTTACCTACTACTTTCAAGTCAGTGAGTGTCACTATTTCTGAGAACTCAATGATTTAGTAAGATTTAAATTTTGTCCTTCTCAACTCTTTTCAAATGCTTAGCATCATAGTTAATCCTCTTGTTACACAATTTATTTTGAATTTAGATATGATGTTATAATCTCTGGTTATCAAAGTGACAAAATATAGAAATATGTTGCTAAATTTTATTACATTTACTTTTAGAAAACTTTCTTTGATTTGCCACTGAAATAATAGGGGGAAATGTATTGGAAATCTATAGTTTTTGCTCAGTATCATTGAAGTTTTGGAACTGAGGAGTAGGTCTTACTAAAGGATTGAATTGACCAAAGATCTGTAATAGCTTCTCTATCTTAAAACTTAAACAGAGTCTGTCAAAAAATTAGGCACTTCAAATTTTCTTTCATTGATTAGGTTAAAAAAAAGAAAATGTCTGGCTAAGTGACAGTCTTAAAAGGAAAACTTCTTACTATTATCTGATAAATTAAATAATAATATTAACTGCTTCCTAAGTTATCTTCATTACCATAAATTAGTGTTTTTTTCAACCCTTATCAGAATTTATTTTGCAGTCTATGGAAGTCAATACTAAGAGACTCACAATGGATAAACATGCAGAGAAAAAAGGCCATGGAGTAAATGCCTTTCAATGTTATATGGCAACCGCTCTTTCAAGCACTCATGGATTACTGTAGAAAAGAAAGGGACAGAGAAATTGTGAGATAAAGAGGTAGTGGAAATCTTCAGCAAGGCATTATTTTCAGTGCTTGACAAGGCTGTTTCATAAATGAACTCGCAATAGCTATGACTGCACACACAAGAGCTGCACAAGGTCAAGTCATCCAAAATGTCAGCATGGAAGGGTGTTGTGCTCTTGAAGTCTCACTACTAACTGGGGAGTCACTGGCAATAGATGGCTACAAGGAGATGGAGAGTTAGTTTTCTTTAATATGTGGTTCCTGAGATGTTAGCTATGTATGCTTCAGTAGATGGTTCTACATATGCACATAAAGGTAAGAGTAAGTGGATTTGTTAGTTTTTTAAAAAGACAGAACATGAATTTGGGAGTAAAAAGTGGTGGGGGATAGTGATGGAGATGTAAAGAAGGGAAGTGTAGTAGATTTTATTAAAACATATTTTATGTATTTATAAATTTTCAAACAATAGACAAATTAAGTATAGCTATTTTTATTATGCTTGTAAACTATATATATGATAAACATCATTGATTTGATTTGATTTTTAACACACAAACACAGAAAGAGGGAGAAGAAGGAGAGAGAGAGGGAGAGGGAGAGGAAGGGAGAGGGAGAGGGAGAGAGAGACCGAGACAGAGACAGAGACAGAGAGAGACAGACAGACAGAGAGAGAGCTCAGTTTTCCCATTGCATTGTGAGACTGAAAACAGACACCAGTTTAAAGCTTACTTTCAGATGGGCAGCATCTTTCCGTTGAGTATTATTACATAAAATCTTCCATTTTTTCATTCTTGCCCAAGTTTTCCATGATTACTACATATTTAGTTGTCATATTGTTTCCTTTCTTTTTTAAATAATTTATTCTGTATTTCTTCAAGTTACATCTCAATCACAATCCACTCTCTACTACCCTCTCCAGTCCCACCCTCCCACCCTCCCCCTTATTCCCCCATCCTTTGCCCTTTTTTTAATTAAGGTATTTCTTTTTTCCCCCAACAGCTCTCCCCTTCAGTCAAACAAATGGGTTCTTTCTCTTATAACTATAAATACAATACAAAACAACAGAAATAAATAGGCCACAATTATGAGAGATATATGGCTTAGCATACATTCCCAATGTCAAGTCTATATGTATTTGGCACCTGACTTTAACATTCTACTATCTAACCATCTCCATGAGTTTAAAGTTCTATATCTAACTCAGCTTTCATACTATCTTGCCTCACAATTTTAAAAATACCTTCTTAGATACAGAACACCCTCTTGATTCCTAAACAACTCAAAATTTAACTATGAGACTCTAGCTATCTATTCTTCAAACACCTCCAAAACCCAAGAGGGATAAATATATGTGATTATATAGGAAGTGCAGGGACAGCACTTACCAAGACTAATAAATGACATACCAGTGCTGCCTGGACAGTTCCCATTTTCTCTCCATACATTACAGCATCAATCTTCAGCCTTTTGGCCCTGTTTCTCTAACAGACATTGATTGTAGAGCAGGAATTATGAAGGACTTACCTACCCTGTCTTAGCAGAGCTAGGCTGTCGACTTACCTGTGTAGGGGTTAGATAAATTAGATTTAGAAAATATATAGGAGTTTCTGATACTGTCTCTTAATTTGGGGCCTGAAGAGCATTATCAGCATGAAGTCAGCAAAAACAGGAAAGACTCAATAGACTGAAAAACAAGTTTGAAGTCAGGAAAACAGGAAAGACTCAATAGAATTGAAGAAACAAAGTATCTGGCCTGACATTGTTTTCAGCTGCTAAGTGGGCGGAGCCCAAATTAAGCTGAAACAGAATTCCTCCTATTTGAGGACAGTGCGTGGAGCCCAGAAGAGAAGAGGCCCCTGATGCTAGAGAGCTCCAAGAGCCCTGCTGGAAAAAGGGCTGGCCATTGATGGCCAGCTCTCTCCCTGAAGCAGAAAGAAGCCAGTGAGCAAAGAAAGCCTGAGCAAGACACCAAAAGGCCAAGGACTGGACCCTGTGGCTCAGCTTTTGCCTGGAGGGGTTTGATCTGTCCGATCAGTGGCCTAGGGGAAACTGTGCCTGACTTTAAGGACTGAGGCAGAGCAGCTGAGTTCCTGATTCAAAAGAAGTAAGTTGGCCTGCAGACGGCTGGGGTCTCCCACAGAGAAGAAAGCATGAAGCCTTATTTAAAGTGAGACTGCAATAACCAACGACCCTGACGAACCTGCATCCGAGAGATCCAGAAGAAGGACTGCTAAGTGTGTTAAAGAATCTACAACAAAGACTGTGTTCCTGACGACTGAGGACCTGCCCCAGAGACTGTATCATTCTAAAAGGTTATGAAAGTGGTTGTTATGATTATCAATAGGTTTAGTGGATAGGTTAAAGGGGTTGTAGGAATTTATAGGATTAATAGTTAAGAAATTGTTGGTGTTTGTTATAAGTAAATTTAGTAATAAATAAATAAGTGTTAAATAATAATTTAAAATACCTGCTTCCAAATTTTGTCCTTTTTGGACAGCAGTCTGTCTAGAGTTGACGCAAGGGGTTTTGCTTGCCAAGAGAAAGGCTTACTACCAATTCAACCATCTCCCACTGGAGATTCTTCAATGCTCATCTTCTAATTGGAGTAGAATAGGGGGTGCTGTCAAGAGCTGACGTGTCTCAATATCAAAAAATCTTAAGTTAAGAAAACATCTTTGAATGCCATATTCTGCAGATCTCTTGAGGTTTTTGAAGATGCCCTATCTATCTCTTATATTAGGTAAGCAAATGTTGCTTGTCTCCTAGCAACTTGATTTCTGAGTAGCTTAGAAAATAACTGTGATAGATTGTCATAGTAACTAACAAAATGACACACTTGCATAACTATTAGTTTCCATTTCTTAATTATCCTAAACAGTTTATGACAGTTGGTAAACAAAGGTCAAAATTTTACATTTCATTTTTAAGCATTACCAGGTACAATACCTTTAAGAAGCATTACCCTTAATTTTATATCAATATACAAAGATCAATATCAATGTGGCCAAATATAATCTTAATTTTGTATCAATATACAAAGATCAATACTGATGTAGCCCAATACAATCTTAATTTTGCATTAATATACAATGATCAATACCAATTTAGCCAAATACAATATTAATTTTGTATCAATATACAAAGGTATAAGGTCATATTCAATAATCTGTCCTTTTTTCTTGATCTTTCCTATACTATGTATATGTCCCATTTTTTCTCAAGTCTGTTCACTCCTACATAGGAGAGAAAGAAGGATACAGAAAAGAAAAATAGAGAAATCCCTGGGTCTAACCTCCAAAACCCATTTAACAAGACCATTTAACAGCTTGTAGTCTCTTCCCCTAAATAACAAAATTTTCTGTTCTCCATCAAATAACCAAAGGGCGGGGAAACACCCTCCCCACCAGAGGGATGGGATGTTGTTCTCTTAAAATGACTTCCTGCTGATTTGGGATATAGTAAACCTGTTTGGGGCCCAAATAAGAATGGAAAAAATGTTAAAAGTGTTAGTAGAATCATTTGATGTTCAGTCCTTTTGTGCTCAGCTATTTAGATGTCCTAAGAAGTTCGTAGACAGAAGCTGATCTTCAGGGCTTTACTGAAATTCTCGCTGGAACAGTCTGTGGAGCTGAACGATCATAGCGATTTTGAGTTGTTGTGGTTGTAGACTTTTGAGGAAACAGGTATTGAGGAAGTCTGCAAGGCTGGATTGTCTGGGCCACTCATCTTCTTTGGTGTCTGATTTGTTTTCTGCTGAGGTTTCCGTTGTCCAGTTGTCCCTGGATTCCTTGAATGGATGCTTTAAATCTCCTCAAAGATAAGAACAGAGCCCTGCCCTAATCCTAACTCTGGGACAGTTACCTT
>CAJQZJ010034249.1:375767-467698 GCA_907164525.1 Lophiomys imhausi
TTGCTCACAGCAGTTGATCTTCATGCCACGAATTAAGAGACTGTATCAGAAACTTAGGTATTCACCAAATCTAACTTATATTAACCTATCAGCCCCTACACTTGGGTGTACAGGTCCGCGTGTAGGCTGGATATCAGGCAGACAGGTGGGGGCCACTGGTCTGTGGCTGGAGCTGTGGGTTGGATCTGCTCCTGGGCTAGATCTCCTCTAGCCTGAGCTCCTCTCCAGACAGGTGACAGAGCTAGCTGATCTCAGGGTGGTGTTCCCAGGAACTGCGTGGACTGCTTTACCTGGTGACCAGTCTCAGTGTTCACTGCGGGAATTCAGGCACCATCTGTGTTTCACTGTCGGCTAGTGGACCTCACATTCACTCCACAGTGACTAATCTCAATCACCTACTACTCAAATTCACTGCTCTATGGTCGGCACCATCTTGGATCCTCTATTTCCTTTTTTGTGGATAATCTTTCTGATAACACAGACTTGGGTGTTATATATATGGTTTTCTTTTATCTACTTCACCATTGGCATTGGTAGTTTTTAGATTATAAATGTAGGTTTAATACCAATACTAGCTCAAAGTGATCTTATACTACTAGACTTTGCAACTCTTCAATACATTTTAAACTCTGGCTTCTTACAGTGATCTAAGTCTGTTACATTCTGTCCATGATAATTAGACATATTCTTTTTTTTGCCATTCTCTCTCTCTCTCTCTCTCTGTGTGTGTGTGTGTGTGTGTGTGTGTGTGTGTGTTTATTTATTACTTCAAGTTACATCTCCATCATAGTGCCCTCATTCCACCCCTCCCGGTTCCACCTTCCTACCCTCTCCTCCCTCTCCTACCCTTCCTACTCCTGTGATGTAGAGTGTCCCTACCTATCAGCCCCTCTTAGCTCAACAGTCATATTGGCCTAAAGGCTTCCTCTTGCACTGGGGGCCAACATGGTAGCACTCCTAGGGCAAATTGTCTTCTTAATAGGTAACAAAGTCTATGTTCCTGATCATTTTAGTGTATTGGTTGTAGGATAGCTATCCTGTACTATATGGCTAAAATCCAATTATAAGTGAATAGATGTCATGTGCATCATTCTGGGTCTGGGTTAGCTCAGTCAGGATGAGCTTTTCTAGTTCCTTTTTTTTCTAGATTTGTCTTTTTTAAAATATTTATTTATTAGTTCAGGCTACATTTCCATCACAGTGTCTTCTTGCCACTCCTTCCAGTCCCATCCATTTGGCTTCAAATTGCATGATTTCCTTGTTTCTGATAGCTGAGTAGTATTCCATTGTGTAAACATACCACAATTTTTTAATCCATTCATCAGTTGAGGGACATTTGGGTTGTTTCCAGTTTCTAGCTATTACAAATAAGGCTGCTATTAACATAGATGAGGATATATCTTTGTGGTTCAGTGAGGAATCATTTGAGTGGATACCCAGAAGTGGTATGGCTGGGTCTTGAGGTATGGCTATTCAAAGATTGTTAAGATATTGCCAGACTAATTTCCATAGTGGTTGCACAAGCCTGCACTCCCACCAGCAATGGAGGAGTGTTCCCCTCTCTCCACAACCTCACCAGCATGTGCTGTCATTTGAGTTTTTTATCTTAGCCATTCTGACATGTGTGAGATGGAATCTCAGAGTCATCTTGAGTTGCATTTCTCTGATGATTAAAGATGTTGAGCATTTCTTCAAATGTCTCACTGCCATTAGAGATTCCTCCTTTGTGAATTCTTGGCTTAGCTCTGTTTCCCATTTTTTTCATTGGATTATTTGGTTTCTTGTTTAATTTCTTGAGTTCTTTATAAATTATGGATATTAGCCCTCTGTCAGAAGTGGGATTGGTAAAGATCTTTTCCCAATCTGTATGTTGCCATTTGTTCCAATGATGGTGTCCTTGGCCTTACAGAAGGTTCTCAGTTTTATGACTTCTCATTTATTGATTGTTAGTCTTAGAGCCTGATCTATTGGTGTTCTGTTCAGGAAGTTGTCACCTGTGCCAATGAGTTTGAGGCTTTTCCCTACTTTCTCTTCTATTAGATTTAGTGTGTCTGGCCTTTGATCCACTTGGACTTAAATTTTGTGCAAGGTGATATGTATTGGTCTAATTTCATTCTTTTTCTTTTTTTATTTCTTCAAGTTACGTCTCAATCACAATCCCCTCCCCACTCCCCCCTCTTGTCCCACCCTCCCACCTTCTTCCCTCTTAAACCCCCCATCCACTTCCTTTTTTAATTTTAAGTTTAAGGTATATCTTTTTACCCCCAACAGCTCCCCCTTTCAGTCCGGTAAATGGCTCTTTCTCTTATAAAAACAAATACAATACAAAACAACAGAAACAATTAGGCTAAAATTATGAGAATTATAAAACTTAGCATACATTCCCAATGTCCAGTTCTTACATATTTGGCAACTGACTTTAACATTCTACTATCCAACCATCTCCATGTCTTTAAAGTTCTGTATCCAACTCAGCTCAATCCTAACTTGCATCACACTTTTAAAAACATGTTCTTAGATCCAGAACACTCTCTTAATTCCTAAACAACTCAAAATTTAGCTATGAGTTTCTAGCTATCTAGTCTTCAACCACATTAGAGACCCAAGAGGGATGAATATATCAGATTATACAGGAAGTGCATGGCCAGCAGCTTCCAAAACTAAGAAATGACATACCAGTGGCTGCATGGAGAGTTCCCAATTTCTCTCCATACATTACAGCATCAATCTGTAGCTGTTTGGCCCAGTTTCTCTGACAGATAAGATTGTAAAGCAGGAATTATGAAGGACTTGCCTACCCTGTCTTGACAGAGCTAGGTTTTCAACTTACCTTCTTCCAGGTTTTGTCCTTTTCACACAGCATTCTGTCTACAGTTGAAACAAGGGATTTTTCTTGCCAAGTGACAGTCTTGCCACTAATTCAACCATCTCCAATTGGAGATTCTTCAATGCTCATCTTCTAGTTGGAGTAGAATAGGAGGTGCTGTCATTAGCTGACATGTCTCAATATCAAAAAAATCTTAAGTTAAGAAAACATCTTTGAATCCCATATTATGCAGATCTCTTGAGGTTTTTGAAGACCATCTATCTATCTCCTTATATTTGGGTAAGCAAATGTTGCTTGTCTCTTAGAAACTTGATTTCTTATTAACTCAGAAAATAACTGTGATAGACTGCCCTAGTACCTAATAAAATGATATGCTTGAGTGACTATTAGTTTGCATTTCTAATTATCCTAAACAGTTTATGACAGTTGCTAACAAAAGGCCAAAACTTCACATGTCAACATCCAGTTAGACCAGCACCATTTGTGAAGATGCTCTACTTTATCTGAATTTTTGTTTTTGAAAAGGTGCCACCTGCTGATTTCAGTAAATCCAGATCTCACAACACCAATAAAGTCACTGTCCCAAAGAGATAGTGAGCCTAATTTGCTTTGACAGTCAACATACTGCAGAGATTTTGGAACCCAGCCAACCTAGACTTGGTTGAATTAATGAAGCTGTCCCCTGATTGTCTGAGCCTTCCTATTCTCTGACTCTTGTAAAAGTGGGGTGCTGGGCAAACAGTACCTAGATATATTGTCTATGACCTTGAGTATTGTGAATCATGCTATAATTAAGACATGAAATAATTATAGAATATGACTTTTCTTTGGATGAGGTTATCTAAGATAATAAATATAGCATACCCCTCATGTACTATTTTAATTTGTTATTAACCTTACTTATTTATTTTTTTGCAACTGGAGGTATGAAGAAGCTGAAAGTGCTTTCATAAATAATTGTGATGGCTTCAATTAAGTACATTTCAGGATTATATAGTGTCATTTGGTAGAGATTCTTTTAATAGTCTAAGTAGAGTTTAGATTTCAACTGTACAGTATCTTCTCAGAATCAAATATACACTGCAAATCTGGGCAAAGTAGTATAATATATTTCAACCAAAGAACATGTCAAGGATGTTTTTAATTAAGTTCAGAGCAGGTGGGAGCGTCTAGCTATCTCTTAGTGTCAGGATCAAATGAAGTGTGTTTTGCTGCATCATCTCATATACAGCAGTCTCATAGAAAAGCTAATTATGCAGCAATTAAAAGTGCCTTAAATCCTGTAATTCACAAGTGTAAAGAAGCAACATCTATGACAAAATTGAATATGGTAGCAACATAAAATAATTATACACACCGAGTTTAATAAGCTTGTTATCATGGGTCCTAATGTAGCATAAAACTCACATAAAGTAATTTAAAGCTCTATAAAGTCGTATGAGACAGCATTCACAATTTTAATCATTAACCTTGAAATCTTATGCCAAAATTTGTAGAAATTAGAAGAATACACTTACAGGAATGCTGTCTTAAATATCCTTAGACATTTGTTTACATTTTTAGATCTTTGATGATGAATGAGTCCTCTTTTATAATATACAAGCTACTATAGTTTGCTTGACATTTATGTCTTTCTTTGGAAAAAATGAAATACTTAGAGTTTTAGTCTTAATATCTTTCCCATTTATTTTTGTCATCTTGCTGTTTGGCATCTGCAAACCTAGCTCTTACCTCTAGGCAAACAGTCAAGCAAGCATCTCTTTCCTGACTTAATGGCCATGTAGTTCTTTGGATTAATTGCCAAGTCAATGGTGCATCCTGTATGCAGCTGCCCCAAGAGACATGAAACTTCATATCAGCAACTTTCTGGCCTTCAGTTGCTACAGATCTTAACCAATTCTTGGACTCACTAATCCAAACAGATGGCCATATTGAATATATTGTTTATTTTATAAGGATACATCATTTTTCATTATAATGAGAAAAGTAGTGGAGATCAACTAACTAATTTCAAAATAGGCATGTGATTTGACAAATAAATTATTTTTAAAGAGTTTTATCTTAAAAACCATTGTTTGAGTATGATCTTGCCCAGGCACTGCAGAAAGACCAGAGTCTACCACCACACAGTCATGTATAATGGTTTCCTCTTGAAACTTATATTTGAATTTTTTTTTCAGAATGGTTACACAAGATTTAATTAGTAATGAAGCAAACAAGTCACAAGTCAAATAAGACATTTACCAAATGTATTTGTTGAAAGCAGGGAAGGCAGATTACACCAAGGAATAAGAAATTCTATTATAGGTTTTACAAATTAACATAACATTCTGACCAATTGGTTCTTCTAAAAGCTAGTGATTTGTTAAGGCTATCATGTAAATGTTTTAGTGCTTTTCTACATTAAAGGCTAGTCAAATAATTGATTTCAAAGGATCTAAATACAACTCAAGATAATTTGTCTCTGGGCTACAACATTTTACCTCTTCATAATCACGAAGACCAGTCATTTGGACTTGTAGAATCTTCCTTAATTATTTCTTTAACTTTTTGAGATTATAGTAAATTTTATCAGAAACTAAACCCATAAAGTATCATTAACATGACTTTCTAAGTGGGAGCTGAACAAGGAAAACATCAATGGACATGCCAAAGTGAACAGGGAAAAGCCTACAAGGCCTCAACTCTATACAAAGAATTGTAGGCAACTGAAAACAGCTGGAAAGAGAAGTAATTTTGTTTAAGGAAGAGCACACCAACTGGTTGTCCAAAGTCAAACAGTCTTCCCTACAAGGATACATACAAATAACAGTATATGGACTGAATAAGTTATATTTAAGAATATATATATATATATATATGTATATATATATGTATGTATATATATACATACACATAAAATATATGTGAAATAACAACTAGTTAAAAATGAGGCCATAAATTTGAAGGACAGTATGTAGAGGTGCTGGGAGTTTTTTGAATGAAGAAATGCAAGGAAGAAATGTAATACTATCATAATCTTAAAAATATTATATTAAAAATTTAAGTCATAATATAATTATATCCTGTCTTTATTTGTAAAATCTCTTATAAACTTGCCCCAGCACTTCATTCTTGGAACTACTGTTCACACCTGAAATTCTGAAACAGCAACAAACATAGGGAGAATATGTCAATATATATGCATAAGCAAGGTTTCAGCAATTGAATTCTCATAACCAACTGTCTTAGTTGGTGTTCTAATACTCTGAGGACATCATGATCACATCTACCCTTAGATAGAAAAACATTTAACTGGGGCTGGCTTACAGCTCAGTGGTTGAGTCCATTGTGGTCATGATGGGAAGCTTGGTGATGAACATGCAAACATGTTGCTTCTTAAAGTAGACAGAAAACTTGAAACTTCAGGCTTGATATGATCACTTACTTTCTAAATGACTTTGTAACTCAATATGAGATGTTTTATTTTCTTGTGTAAAATTAAAATTGTGCTTGCTTTCAATAAGGTTGAGACATTCCTTTCTTTAAAATTGTATTTTGTATATGCATAAATGTTCATGTGTATGTGTGTGTGAGTGCTGGAGGTCAAGAGGTCATGACTGGCATTTGCTCTGTCATTCATCATCTTTTTGAGATAGATACTTCAATGAACATGGAAGTCCTAGTTTTGGACTACACTAGCAAGACTGGAAACTCTGAGACTGTGCATCGGTATCAGTTCTCATTTTCCCACTCTCTGTCTTGGGATTGGAGACTTGTGCTACCTCACCTGGCTTTTAGAAAAAGTTGCTAAGAATCCAACCTCAAGTCGCATGCTATGCAACATGGAATATACCCACTGAGCCTTCTCCATAGCTCAGTAAAGGAGTTTCCAAGACTAACATCTCTCAATACTTTTAAATTCAGCTAGCTATTTTTAATTTGTTTTGTAGTGATAAAAGCAGAGTCTCAAATATTTCAAACTCATTTTTCGGTCTCAATTAATTTCTCTGAAATCAGATGTTCTGTTTTATGTCTTACTTAATTATTATTTGTATGCAACCCACTATAAATTGTGTAGGCAAGAACTGATGCTGCTGAGATATTATACTCTCTTCCAAAATCTTAGTGCTCTGGACCAGCACTACCCAGGAGAAAATTAGTTTGCATCATTCAAGCCACTCTAAATGTTCTTCTGGACATATTTAAAAATTAATATGAAATTATTTATAATAAAGTAGTTTAAACAAATATATAAAAATATTAAATTAATAACTATAGTCACTATTTTAAAGTAAATAAGTTAATAATGCATTATACATCTTTTTCTGGGTATTTTAAATTGTCTGTATAGCTTAATTATGACACTATTTTTTATAAGAAACAGTTTATCTGTATTTTAATTACATAAAATGCATAACAGAAAAAATAGATTCACAGTCAAATTATTCCAAATCTGCTCAAAATTTTAAATTAATTTAAAATTAAAGTTAAATTTAGTTATGATTATATTAAATTAAAGAATGAGTTCTCTATTGGCACTCACCATATCACAAAGTCCCTGGAAACAAAATGCAGCTTCTATAGAGGCTTCACATGAAACCTCATGAGCTTCAGGTTAACAATGGAATTTCAAAGAAACCAGAAGTCCTGTAAAATACATGAGTTTTAATAAAATTTAAGAATAGATTGTTTTGATAAGTTGTTTTAGGTCTAGCTTTTCACAAATACCTACTACTTATGTAGGGAAATCTAATCTTTAGAAGTCTTGTTTTCAGATAATTCAACAGCAGGACTCTTTTAAAATCCTTTTATTTTAATTTTTGTGAATTTCACATCATGCACCCTGATTCCACTCATCTCCCATGTCCATTTAGACCCACCCTCTACTCTTGCAACCTCTCTCAACTGAAAAAGGAAAAAAAACTCACCGTGGAAGCTGTAGTGTTTAACAGTATGTCCCACAGTGTACACTTTCGTCCACACTTACAAATGTTAATTAGAATGACTCCTTGGTGTGGTATGGGGCCTCTGACTTCTGCTACGTTGTCAATATTAGAACCTCACTGAGACTCCTGTCAGATAACCCTGTTGTTACCCTGTGTCATGAAGTTCCTGTGGATTTGGATCTGTAGAACTGGTCTCTTCATGTACTCTTGCAGTTCATCAATTGGGGATAAATGTTGGGGTGGGTCAATCAAAGCCAACTGTCTGGCTCTCCCACAGTAACACCCCCATCAGGTTCACTCACAATCCCCAATGTACTGTGCTGTCCAGGCGAGGTACAGGGTCTGCCCTCCCAAGTTCTACAACATATGAGGGGTAGGGACAGCTCTGCTGCTCTTGTGACCCCAGGGCTTGGTCTCCCACTTGCTAAGAGTGATGAGGGATGAGGGAAAGGAAGGTATCTCTCACTCATCCATGTCACCACAGGGATATGAGTGGTAGGGCCAGCTCTCCCAAGCTTGCATCTTTGGGGTTAGCTTACTCACAAGTCCTGAAACATACAGGGCCTGCTCTCTTGAGTACAGTAGCTGGCTAGGGGTAGGGTCAAATCTCTTACTCTCATACATTTAGGGTCATTTCTCTCATGATGCCCAGGTAAGGAATGGGCCTGTTCTGCACAGCCTTCAGACATCAACATATCCCTGGGTGGCAGCCAGATACGCCCATCTGACTTTTGGTGGTAACAAATTCCTGGTGCTACAGGGCTATGAACCCAGATTCCTGTTGGCAGAAGAAGCCAGGACCCTACCATGGTCCTAGGTGGTATCACCAGCTACTCATATCAGGTTGTTTCTCATTACCCTCAAATCTCCAGTTTGGCCTCTCTTTGTTGTGCCAACATCCTTCTGTTTCTCATTCCTTTCCATTTCTCCACCACTTACTTGATTCTTTTTAATGGTACTCAGGGACCCTGAGTGTATGGGCTTGTCTCAGAAGTGGTCTCAGGAGTGCTATATCCCACTTGTGCGTTGCCCAATATGGTGCCTGGCAGGGGTCATCTCCAGTATGGTCAGATCCATAGACCTGCATGGCACCAGACTGGTGTTCATATAAGGCTATTTTCCTGTCTGGGACCTGTAGTACCAGTTTGGTGGTTTTCTCTGACTTGTCCCTTGTTTAGCTATCTCAATTGGCCATCTTCTTGGGGTGCATGGTGCCAGGCAGGGTTCTTCTGGTCTCTGGCTTGGTTCCTATCCAGGGGGTCCATATAGTGCTTACCTGGTACTAGAGTGGTGGTCATCACAGGCTAGCTTCCTGTCAAAGCCCCCAGAAGCTGAACTGGTGGTAGTCTCAGGCTTACTTTTTTCAGGGAATGTTAAGCTACTAATCATTCAGATGTTCATAGGTCATACCACTGAATGTAGACATAGTCTCTCTCCTCTCTGCCACCTACTGATGCACATGTGACACAGCAGCCACATGTGCAATGCCTCTAGGGGCAGGAAGACTCTTCTTTTAAAGTACTACAAAAGGAAAGACAATCCTTGCATAACTCCTTTCTTCCCTCCCCTGCTCCACTTTCTTTTACTTTTCCTGAATTGATAGTGTTATAGGATAAATCTTCTCCAGGATGAGAGAATATTTGGATCAAATTTGCTCAAGGGTCATTTCATTCTTGAGTGAAAATAGACTAGATTACTGTGTAAATCATGAAATTACAAAAAAATATATGTACATATATGTGGAAGCATTGATTTTCTGGTGTTGTATGCTGAGTATGATTTACCTGAAGATCACATTTTCTAAGGTATTAGTAAAAATGTTCCTTGAACTTTGTGCTATGTGTATAGTTAATCATTATTATAAACTATATTTTTATAATAATCATTATTATTATTATTATCATCATCAAAGGATAGTTAGACATCAAAGATTATAACTAAAATAATGAAGATCATAAGTATCTACATCACCAATTTAACAAGTTCAGAAAACATCACTAAAGAGGCAAAACCACTGCCCAAGATGATCAACTATTTCATCACAGGTCTTGGGCCTGTCCAGGCTTTATTATTTCCTATGTAGTAGTTTCCCCAAAACTTTACCCTTAATAATTATAAGAGTTACATATATACAAGAGCATAAAAGTTTTACAGACCTAATTTCAAAAGTCTGCTAGGAAAGTACATCACACAGTATAGCGATTCACTTTCAACTGCTGAGTACTAAAGTAAATAATAGTTATGAAAACTTTGTTCCAGTTATATTTTATTATAGAGAAGAGTTAGTGAGCTCTTCATATCCAAACATGCACATCCATCCATATATATATATATATATATATATATAACATACATATGTATAGCAAACATTTTCATAAAGACAAAATTAAAAGAAGAGGTCTATCCTTTTCAAAACAAATTACAATTTACAACTGTTAAAGTCTTATCAGAAATGAGTTTAAAAATAACTATGTGACAATTAATATAAATTGCCAAGTTTGCTGGATCTTAAAATGACTTAGGAGACAAGCTTCCAAGAATGTTGTGTTAGTTATTTTTTTATTTAACACACTGTACTTGCTTGAAGGAGTATGGTCTTTATAGGCTTACGTATTTATCTACCTGGTCTCCAGTCTGTGTAGCTGTTTGGATGGATTAAGAGGTGTGGGTAGGAATAGTCTTATTGGAGGAGGTGTGTGTCACTGAGGGTGGACTTAGGGGTTGTAAAATGCCCACACCAGGCCCATTATCTTTTTCATTGCCTGATGCCAGGAGACAAGGATGGAAAACTCTTAGCTACTGTTTCAGGATCATGCCTGTCTGTTTCCCACCAGGATAATCATGGACTAATCACCTAAAACTTTTAAGCAAACCCTCAATTAAATGATTTATTTTATAAGATTTGCTTTGGTCATAGTGTCTTTTCACAGCAATAGAACAGTATACATAGAAGTTGGAGCTATAGTATTGCTGTGACAACCTGACCACACTGCTTATTGGTTGAATGAAAAATTTAGAATTTTTGATTAGGAAAATGGTTGAATGCTTTAAGTGGGGCTTAATGAGCCATCCTAGTTGGCACATGGAAGACAGTAGTAATTCAAGCCATATATACTGGGAGGGCCCAGGTTAAGCTATTTCAGAGGACAATATTAGAGGTTTTTCTTGGGAAACTTCGGTCAAGAATGTGGCTAATTTATGCCATTGTCAAAAATTCATTTTAAGGCTAAATTGAGGTGTTTTAAATTTATGTCACTGACAGATACATTTAAAAAGAACTTAATATTGCCTGCACCATTTGGCTATTCTTTACCACTCTTATGCAGATCTACAATGAAAAGATCTAACAGGGAAAAAGATTAGAAATGTATAGGTTGAGGAGAAAAGAAGCAAGAGGAAATGTATATTGGAGTCAAGTTTTGTACTCATGGAGATGAGAAGTTTAAAGAAAAACCTGAAGCTAAATGGAATTAAGAGAATGGTAACCTCAGGGGGAGACCTCCACAGCTAATCCTGCAGCTTCTAAAAGGAAAAGGTCTGGGGAATTTCATAAGACTAAATAACAATAAAAAACTTATGCAAATATAATTCAAGGAGGGTCCCAGGTCCAGCCATTGCAAGCAGATCATCTTGCAGCTTCAGCCATGTGGTTATGGATTTAGAGTCATGAAAGAAACAGGAAAGGAGTTGTGGAATCTTCTTCCAGAGTTAAAGAAAACTGCAGAGGCTAGGCATGTAACAGGAGAGTCCCCCTGCACAGAAACCCAGAGAAGACATTACCTGAAGTTTATAAGGTGGAACCTGGATTGTACTGGAGAGCCCAAGATCTTGGAGATGCCAGAGCAGTGGAATAGCTGCCAATGACAGCTGCTATCAAGGTGTGGAACCAGGTGAATATAGAAAAATATGTTGCAGTCAACAGAAGAGCTGGAAGGAGATTGGAAGGGCTATCTAATAAAGAATTTGGAGTTTGCCTTCTAGAGTCTCCCCCCAACCCATTGGTTCAGTATTAGCTCATTCTGCCCCCTTTCCTTCCTTTAGGAATATTAATGAATATTCTGTGTCATGGTATGATGGAAACAAGTGATTTGCTTTTGTTTTACATGGGATTACATTAAGAGAATGCCTTGAATATCAGAAAAGACATGAAGTTTGAAATACATATACAGTGTTGAGACTGAAAGACTGGGGACTTTTGGGGTTGAGCTAAATGTATTTGCATTATCATAAACCTATAAACCTGTAAGCGCCAAGGAATACAATGTAATGGTTTGAAGGAGAATGGCCCTCATAGGTTCATATATTTAAATGCTTTATCCCCAGTAATGGAAGTGTTTGGAAATTATTAGTCTTTTTCAATTAAGTGTGGTCCTGTTGGAGTAGGTGTGGCCTTGTTGGAAGGAACATGCCACTTGAGATGGGCTTTGAGGTTTCAAAAGCCCATACAAGTCTCAGTCACTGTCTCTGCATGTTATTATTTTGTTGCCTTGGTTATTGTGCCTCTTAACTCATGCAAGAGTAGCTAAGGAAGACACATATGCCACAGGATATATATTACCATTCCAAAAGCAAGAAATTAGGACATAGTGATGGAACACTGAATCAAAGCAAGACCCAAAGCCATCAGGGCAAACTCCAAGCCCTTTAACTCCATGTCTGACACCACCGGGCTTTGAAGGCTCTTCCCTTACTGCTTTGCTGACTACAGTACACTTTTTTCTCTTGAGATGGCTCCACTCTCAGTGCATATCTCTCTTTTGTTGGTATCCCATGGCTCTGTCAACTTTAACACATTTGGTTCTGTTCTACAACACAATCCAGGCTTCACTTTCATAGTTACATGCAATTAGCTCTCAAGGTATTTTGCCCTCTCATGGTTTTCATGGCTCCTCCACACATTGTCTGGCTTCATAGTTCTCCTGTGGAAGGTTCTGTAATCCTTTTACCTGTGTATCTTTCATGAATTGAAACCCAGAACCATAAGCATGATGGTTTCCAGTCTGTTTACCCAATTTGGTGAAGCCTGCAACTCGTTAGTCACATTTGCAATATATTTCCTCTGTTGTTGCTTTATAAGATAAGACAATTGTTTAGCCTTTTTCCCTTTAGAAGTAGAAAGTTTAGCTGGGTTGGATCTTTCCTTGAGAACCCCTCTGCTTTATTTCATATCTTTTCAGGCCTTACCTCATCTCCTTCAACACAAGATTTGACTTCATCATTAAATTTCCTAGTGCTCCTTTTCTCCTCAAACTGTACATTTGTGTGTCATTTTTGTTTTACTCGCTCTTTTTCATAATAGACTTCCTTAAGAGTGATTACTAATAACCATGTGACAGAGTCAATATTATGCTGTCTTGAAATCTCCTCCATTACTTTTCACTTTAGCATCAGGAAAATTCTTACAGCAATGGCTGAAAGTAGCCACATTTTTTTTTGTGATTTGTCAAAATCTTCTTAGGGAAGCTGTTACTGTTTTTCTTATTTGAAACTTCTTCACATGACTCTCCATAGTTCAGTGGCTTTACCAACATTGCCTTCCATGGTCCTGCTAGGCTAGCCCACTAGGACCCCTTACAGAGTTCTACTTCTTTCCTAGTGCAATATCCCAAAGTCTCCTACTTTCCTTCAAAAACAACACAAGGAGGTCTGTCACAACAATACTGAATTCCTGGCAGTGACTTCTGTATTAGTTATTTTTCTGTTTCTGTGACAAAATATCATGACTAAGACAACTTAAAAAAGAAGGTATTTAATTGGTCTATAGTTTCAGAAGGTAGTGTCCTTGATCTTGGCATAAAACTGGTGGCATGATCTCCTGAGAGCTTACCCCTGGAACCACAAGCAGGAGGCAGAGAGACCATGGTCTCAGTGTGTTTTTAAAATATAGTCTCTTATCTTCTGCATCCTGATTGTGGATCTTTGATGATTAACTTATTTAAGTTGAATAAAATTAAAATTATCATAGAATATTATCAACTATATAGCTTTAAAGGAGCTCATCAGTGGCAATAGCTAGAACAGGTCTTTGAACTCAAGAACAGGAGTTCTTGGACCTTTATCTGTTGGCTTAATCTTAGGATTTTTAGTCTTGAAAATTTAATACTAATTTTTGAGAAAGGAAAACTAGGATTTTCAACTGAGTTAGTGAACTAACACTCTAAATTTTCAATTTTCTTTATGTTCAGTTGAACAAATCATAAGAATCAAGGTATATTGTGTCAGAATTACATGTCTCTGACTGTAAACACTTGAGGCTACATAATTTACAATTTCTTTTTCTCTTTTTCTTTTCTTATTGTTAAACCATTTTTAAAGGAATATTTCATTTCCCCCTGTTATTTATTTGCTTTCTATGTTTTTTTTTTCTGAAAAAAAAATCTGATTTAAAGTAGTTGTTTTCACATTTTCGCTGCTTGTTAAGAAAATTTTTTGTAAACATATTATCAATTTTGAAACTAACACATGTCTATCATCCAGCTCTGTATTTTTATGTGCTTTTAAATAAGAACACAAGGCCTAAAAGGAAGAACTTATGTCAGAATTTATTTAGGCTCATGGTTTTACAAGTTTCAGTCCATTGTTGTCTGACTTCATGAATTTCAGCTTGAACACTATAAGTGCAGGAACATGTGAAGTAGGATAGGTGTTCACATTGAAGTGGATCAAGGACAGATAGTGGGAACTGAATCAAGGGCTAAGTGAAGCTCTTGAAGATTTGCTCCTATTGTCTGTTTCCTGACAGTGTCTCAGAATAACACTACCAGCAGAGAGTAAGCATAAAAAAATGATACTCTGTGGGTTAGTGCAGTGTCACACTGATGTGTAGCGTGCCAACAATGCTTATGCACAGGCATTTCACTAATCCATTTCATCTCATATAAATTTCAGGTTGTTATTTATATTTTATATTTTAAAAGTTAAGTGGAATTACATTCAAATTATTTCAAAACATATCAATGTATGAACTCAAATTATATTTATTTTATAGTGCACATGTTAACTATATTCTATTATATCACGTGTGGTGTGTCTTTACCTTTCTTGTAATCACCTTAATGTTCTTCTTTTAGGTTAATTATCATATGCTTTTCTATCTCTAACAATGTTTCTTGAAAAAGAGCTGTTTTACTCATTACAAGCTCAGGGATGAGTCGTGATTCCATTCCCAATAAGGACTTCACTCTATTTCTGTAACTAGAGCATCTGTTTTAGTTATAAACGTGTGATTCAAATCAGGCCAGTGAAAACCAACACTGGTACTTCTGAAGGATACACTGAGAAGAAATCAGTATCTTCCATTGAGATCTATAAGATGTTCAATGTCTGTTGTACTAACTGTGACACAAAATTAGAATTAAGAAATTGAGTAATTATATTCAGGTATAAATTGGAAGTAAACAATTATGGAATTTTGGATGCCTAATGATGTTTCCACAGATGTGCAGAAAGCAATACATTTTGCTGAGTATGTGAATAATAAACTTTTGTCATCATTTAAATAGCCTTGCTATTTGCCTCTTGTTTTGTAATGAAAATGTTTTGGGTACATACATAAGAATATCATTTTCAGGTTTTGGGTCATAGAAAGTTATATACTTTATTATTGCAGTTTCATTTTAAGATGAGATTTATTTCTGCTCACATTGCCTCCCTCATGCTATGTCCCCTCTTCCCCCCAAAAATAATCCTCCCATTCTTGTCACCTGTACCCTCAGTGCACCATAAAATCTATTATATTTCTTCTACCCAGGAAGATCCATGTGTCCTCCTTGGTCCATTCCTCGATAACCATCTTCTCTAGGTCTATGGATGGCAGGTTTTTTTTGTCATTTATTTAATGACTAATGTCCACATATAAGTGAATAATACCATATTATTCTTTCTGGACTGTTTTACTTGGCTCAGGATAATTTTCTAGTTCCATTTATTTGCCTGCAAGTTTCACAATCTCATTTTTTAATACCTGAATATATAGTTTTGTCTTCCATTCTACTGTTGAGGGATATCTATGTTGTTGCTATTCTGCCCAGTTCTGGAGACCCCAAAGATCACCTAGGAGACAACTCTGATGTAAATACATGAGGGTTGTTTATTCAAGCTCAGAACTTGGACTCCCAACACTCACTGACACAGCAATTTGAGTCGAGAACCCCCAGACCCAAAAATATAGAGTTTATATAGAGACTCAGACAAGAAGCAGGTTCTTTACCATATGATTGGATGACATTTGGGTAGCTAGTCATGTTCATTTCTGATTTGCTCATTGTTACTGACTAACCAGCTGCAGTCAGCTTGACCATCAGAAAGTTTTTTAGAATTTTTGGGTGTTTCTTAGAGTGAGCTGTCTGGTGATGATGAGGGAACACCCCTGGAATACAAGGTCAGGTGCATTTTGTTGTTGTTCTGGAACTGGAGGTCAGCTCTGAGTCAAACTTAATACAAAATGGAATCTTTTTTCAAGATGGATTCAGTCAGGCTCCACAGTTTCCAGCTTCTAGATATTATGAAAAAAGCCATAATAAGCATGGTTGACTAAGTGTCCTCATGGTAGGGTGAAATGTTATTTGAATATGTGCCCAAGAGTAGTATAGCTAGATATTGAGATATATCAAATTCCGACTTTCTGGGGAATCGCCATTCTGATTTCTATATTGACTGTACAAGTTTGAATTCCCAGTAGCAATAGAAAAATATTGCCCTTGTTCCACATCCTTGACAGCAAGATCTGTCACTAGTGTCATAGACATTCTGATATATGTAAGATGGAATTTAAAAGTAGTTTTGATTTGTAAGCATGTTGAGTATTTATGTAAGTTTTTCTCAGACATTTAAGTTTCCTCTATTGAGAATTCTATTTATATCTGTACCCCTTTATAAACTGGCTTATTTTGTTTTTTTGATATCAAGTTTCTTGAATTCTTTGTATATTTTGAATATTAACTATTTTGGATGTGTAGTTAGTAAAATTTTATACCATTTTGTAGGCTGCTGCTTTGTCCAAATGGTGGTATCTTTTGTCTTACAAAAGCTTTTCAGTTTCATGATGTCATATTTATAAATTGTTGATCTTAGTCCCTGTACTGTATATTACCTTGCTTTCTAGTCATTGTCTCTGATTGTCTTCAATAAAATGCCAACACCTATGATTAAGAAGAGAGAAAGGTAGGTGGGGCAAAGCTGAGGCAGACAGAAAACATTTATTGGTAGAAGAGAAGAAGCTAGAGGAGGAGGAAGGAGGAGGACATACACCATGGGTTAGAGAAAAGACCCTTATTCCACATGTCCTGGAACATTGGTGAAGCATGGAGAATAACAGCCCAAGGGGATATATGTATATTTGGGGTCATATCTGGGGAAAAGAATAAGCTAGCTTAGATGGGCCAAGATTGTTTCAATTCCGTTAAGGCTTGCTAAAATCCATCAGGTGTCTGTGTGTGTTCATTTATAATGGCTGGCAGGTTAAGGATTAACACCACAATCCCATTAACTATAATATCAATATAAGTAATAATTTAATTATTTACTTCTACAACTACATGTATTCTGTTTGAGAATTCTTCTGTGTCAATGAATTCAAGGCTATTCCTCACATTCTCTTCTATCAGGTTCAGTGTATCTGGTTTTATGTTGAGGTCTGTGATCTCTGTGAACTTAATTTCTTTTTTAGGTTTTTTTTGAGACAAGGTTTCTCTGTGTAATAGCCCTGGCTGTCTGCGAACTCACTCTGAAGACCAGGATGGCCTTGAACTCACAGTGATTCACTTGCCTCTGTCTTCCAAGTGCTGGTATTAAAGGCATGCACCACCATGCCTAGTATGAATTTAATTTTTATACATGGTAATAAGTATGGGCCTATTTTCTTCTACATGAAGATATCCAATTTGACCAGCACTATTTCTTGAAGATACTCTCTTATTTCCAGTATTTATTTCTGACATCTTCATCAAAATTCAAGTGTCCTTAAGTATGTGGATTTGTATCTGGATTTTCAATTAGATTCCATTGATCAATGTGTTTGTTTTCATGCTAATACCATGGAGCTTTTAATACTGTAGCTCTCTAGTACTACTTAAAAGAAGAATTGTGAGATTTTCAGCAGTGCTTTTATTTTTCAAGATTTTTAACTACCCTGTGATTTTTTTTTCCACATGAAGTTGAGCATTGTTCCTTCAAGATCAGTGAGGAATCCTGAATGGAATTTTGATGGGGATTGCAGTGAGTTTGTAGATTGTTTTTTTGGAAGGATAGCTATTTCTACTATGTCAATCATGTCAATCCATGAGCATGGGATATCTTTCCATATGTTTTATATATTCTTCAATTTACTTTGCCTGGAATTGAGGTCATTTGAGAGATATTATGGAAACCTAATACAGTGGAAACTTCCTAAAATATATGAAGGCATCCTAATGAGGTCTCCTAAAAATAATGGAGATAAAGTTCCAAAATGGCTATCTCTTGTCACCAAAGGCTTCTAGTACTGCAAAAGGGATGCATACAATTGAGTTATTGGACAAAGGAGTCACATAGAAATCACAAAACAATCTAGCCTGTTGCCAATACAAACTGATAGTGGACCTCATTGCTGAGGACAATATCCGCACAAGTCAATGAACGTGGAAACGTCAGACTAGTGTCTTCATGGAGCCTTTGCTTCTACCTTCTAGTGTCTTTGGTACAAAAGGGTACTCTGCAAGCTACCCAAAGAGAAACATAAATACAAACCCAATCACAAAACTTTTGATCTATAATCTATCCTGCCTGTAAGATATGCTAAGGCAATGGAGGCAGAGAAATTGTGGGAGTAGCCAACCAATGTCCTTTTGATTTACAGTCTGCTAAGGGAGAGGGAACCCATTTCTGACACTGCTTAGGTGATCAAGAACCAGAGACTAGGGTAAATCCAAACAGTGCTGGTCTAAAAAACTAAAAGTATCAATAAAATGACCCCTAATATTATTCTGTTATAGACCAGTGATTTATTCAGTCACCATCAGAGAAGCTTCCTCCTGCGACAGATGGGATCAGGTGCATAAATTGACCACCAGACCATTGCACACACACACACAGAGAGAGAGAGAAAACTTGGAACATGCAGTTCTAAATGGGACATCTCCATTAAATTCCCTCCCTTACAGCTCAGGGAACCCTCCCCAGAAGTGGAAGTACAAAGAGTGTAAGAATCTCAGAGGATACAGGATATCAGAAGAACAAAGACCTATGAATCAAGTGAACTCAGAGACTAAAGCAGCAAGCTCACAGATGACTTGATTCTACACCAGGACCTCTGTGTATATATCATAACTTTCACCTTAGTATTTTTATGGAAATCATGAGTGTCTGAATGTGTGGGTCTCTACCCTTAGGGCTCTTTTCTTTGTGTCGAGTTGCCTGTTCTAGCCTTGGTATGGTGGATTTTGCTTTATCTTAGTATATTTTATTTTGTCATTTTGGTCCTTTTCTAATAAGCGACAGAAAGAGAGTGGATCTGGGAGGACAGGTGGGGAGATACTGGCTGAAATGGAGGAAGGGAAAGTATAATATGGATATATTGTATGAAAAAAAGAATGTATTTTCAATAAAAAGAGAGAGAAACAGACAAACAAACAAACAAATAGAATGAGTGTGCCTCCCTTGCTTTTGTAATTTGAGGAAACCAGGTTAACAAAGAACTCCTTTGGGCCAGAGATGTGTTACACACTGGGTCATAGATTCATTTATTTGCATTTAGCATCAAAGTATAAGGGCTTTGCCTGGATCAGTTCCCTCTTTGGGTTAAAATAATAAGGAAATTCTGTTTGGTTCATATTACTTTAGGGCCTCAGAATTTGAGTAGGTGATACTTAGGTAAGCAATGATGAAATCTCATACTGTTCAGCTTTTCTCTCTCTGTGAGATCTAGTCTGAGATGCCAACAATGTCTTTAGCAAGCATAAGTGCAAGAGTTTAACACTTTAAGAAACCAACATATTCGACTCAGAAATTTTTATAATATAGAATTTATTTTCATTCAAATTTGTAAATCTAACCAGGAAGAAAAAAGTTTTTATGAATTTTTTAAGTTTCTCTTTCAAATATGTCTTATATATACTATAGAAGGTCAATGCATATTTATAAATTTAAGTGTTTAATTGACTTGTTCTTATTTTTAGTACGTTTTTGAAATGTAGTGGGAAGACATATGAGAAGACCACACTTAATGAGGTAGTACCTCCCTGCTGGGTCTTAACCATCAGTGCATGTCTGTGCTAGGCCAGGTTTCACTTCCACTTTATTTCAATTAAGTGCCTGTCATGTAATTACATTGCACAGGAAGGATCTGTTGATGTTGTGAATTTGATTTTTAATGAGACACTCTAAGCTGTAATATGCCTTCATAACTTTTGGAAATTCCTGTTAAGCAATTATTGTTTTAATCAGCTGTTAGCAAAGTTTCATTTACACAATCATTGGGAAGGATTTTCTTTAAGGCACATTACATTGATGAAAATGCTATACTCATTCCACTCATATGCAGCATATCCTTTCTTACCACAGCTGGCATTTGGCAAATAGCCAGAGAATGTTAAAAAATAAATACAAAGTGCTATTTCCAGGAAAACTACTCCGTTTTAGAGATTTTTAAATTTTATTTTATGACACTTCTATTACCTATCCACATTTCCAGTGCCCTTTCCTGTGCTTTCTGAGATATTCATACTATCTGATGTGTGCTTCAGATGCTGCCGGGTTATATTCACCTTGCTAATGAGTAGTTGGCATTTAATTTGGAGCCGTCATTTTCCTGAAGAAATTGTCGGACAGGTGACCTTAGACAAGGGGTGTAGTGAGTGCTACTCTGCAGTTGACACTTCCTCTGGTTAGGACTCTTGTTTAGAGAATTGAGGAAGCTGTGAAAGTCCAAACTAGTAATTTTATGATACTTAATATATGTATTCTGTTATTAATCTTGAAGCATATATAACCATTCATTTAATAAATCCTGTGTATTTATATAACAATTTATAATATATCATATCAAGTTATATATGCCATATGTTTTATTAAAATATTTATAAACAAAGCAAAGCAAACAGAAATTTAATGTTTTCATATTAATGTGCAGGCCTTTGTATTTATACCTACATATTCTGGGATTATAATAAAAGTATAAAAACATTTTTTATAAAATTTGAACTTAGCATTACTGAACTAAAAGATGACAGGTGACAGTTCAAGGAAGGTGAAGACTAACACAGGCAGGCCAAGCAGGATTTTCAGAGGGCATGAGAAAAAGCAGGGAAAGATGCTTTAAGCATCAAAGTCCAGAATAAGAAGTGACACAGGAATGTGACAAAGTGTTCTATGTGAGAATTTAGAGGTAAGAATAACCTCATGCAGAAACTCAGAAACTTGTGGTTTGCAGTAAAGATTTAGATTTTTCTGTTTGGTTTTTGAGACAGGGTTTCTCTGTGTAAAAGCCCTGACTGTTCTGAACTCACTTCATAGACTGGGCTGGTCCTGAACTCATAGAAATCTGACTGCCTCTACCTCCCAAGGGATTAAAGGTATGTGCCACCACAATAGGCTTGAATGTTTATTCTAAAAGCAATGAGAACAGTTAAATACTAAAGAAAGAAATGGCACCAAAGATTCTTTTTGGTTTTTGTCCACTGTGGCAGGAGTCAGTTCTGGATTTGCTGCTCATAGTTACTCAGGTAAGAAAGGATTTTAGAGTCATGACAGTGAATGGCCATGATGAAATGATGCCTTACATGCCAGAAATGTCAGACAGTAGGAAAGCTGCATCTTTCAGTTCTTAGACTGATGGACAGATGTTTGTTTCAGTGCATGTTTTTCTCTACTATATCACTTTTGGTTTCAAGAATCCTTAAAATTATCAGATAGACCTCACATTTACAGTGAGGTTTTCAGAATTGTAGAGATGAGGAACATGCAATCTCTAGCTTTCACTGATTGAGATGCTTGTCTTAACATCTACGTTTATTGAGGTTTCCTTTTCAGGTAACCAACAGTTGATTCTGAGTTTGTGTTTCTCACAAACTCAGAACATACTGGCACATTGAATGGGCTCTTACAAATTACCTGGGTGACTCTGGTTGGAGCCAAAATGTTCTCACAAAACGTTTCCTTTGTTGCCTCACATTTCTGTAGCAAACAATTCTGACCTCTAATCTCCAGCACAAAGATTAACTTATTTACCCATTTCTTACTATCTTGTTGGAAAGAAAAACTTAAAACTGTGTAGGCAGAAGTATGTCATTTCAGGATATGCTTAATGGAAATTATTAAAAACCTTGTCTGACTTCCCAGGCTACTCATTGAAAATGATTGGGTGAAAGAAAATTTAGTAAGAACCACTGAATGAGTGATGTACATTCACTATTTGATAGGAGTGTCTTGAACAGTTTATTCTATCAGAGTGATCAAGTTAGATCCTGTCATATAGTTCTCTAATTAAGTCCATGAATTAATGTAATCATGAACTCATAAGAATAATTAGCACCCAAGAGTGGTGATTCAGGTGACGTATAATATTTATTAACAAGGCCAGAGTATTTTGGAAAAGAAAAAGGAGTGTTGTGAGTAATAACTGACACCAGCAGCAATACAAATATTCCAGGAACATCAAGCAGATCCCTCCTCCCCAAAAGAAAACTGAACAGTGTTGTTACCATTCTTCTTTCCACAAAGATTTCAAAAATGGACATTGTTGTTATTATAAGCTAACATTTCTGGATGAAAAATCAGTGTTATTCATAAATATTGGAGTTTAGAAAAATTGACAAAGGTGAAAACATTTCTTTTTGTTAGAGTGAAAAATTGTGGCATACTCATCAATTACTTTGGTTAAGCTTTTCTGTTTTTTGGAATAATCATTGCAATTATAAACACAAAGTGAAGTACTCTTAGAAGGTTGACACTCCTTTTGTCAACCTAGAATCTATTCACCATTGTTATCTCTTGCCAGGTGGATTGCCACACTCTTATGTCACTATCTATCCAGTAGAAATTTGTGATGGAAGCCTTTTGCTTTCAGTGATATGAGTGATACCTGTGGTTGCTACTGTCTTTTTTCTTACTGTTCCTGGAGCTATAAATTATGTCAGGGGTATGGAACAACCTTTTAGGGAATGGTATTGAATCCTTTGAATTATTGAGCTGGTAAAACTTTATTCCACATTAGTTGTTTTATTAGGAGAAAATTAACCCCATATAGCTAAGGGAATGTTTATGAATATTCTATATGTTTATAGAAAAGGACTTCAAAATAAAGTAATAGAAGAGGGCATCATTAAACAAGAAACAAAAATAAGCAACAATAGCAGCAACAGGGAACTTGCAGAAAAACTATTCGTGAAATGATGGCCAAAAATTTCATTACATAAATTTAAACTTACATTCATTTTCACTACTATGAAATAAAATCTGTGGTAAGAAAAGCTCCATCTGAAAATAAAAGTGGTTGTAGAGTCCCTATTCTAACAAGGGCAATGGTGTGAATAGGACAAGTTTGTAGTCTGATTGTTCATCATTCCCCTGAATGGTCCAGATGTTGTCCTTTCTGCTTTGTCACCAAATGCTGGTATTTGTCTACTCTAGTTTGTATATTGATGCCTGGTCTTTATGGTCTTGTGGAACATAGCACAGCTATGTGGTCCTATTATACATGAAGTAAAGACATTATTGTTAATGCAGAAATCAAGTTTTTATCTTTCATCTTACTAAGAGACTGGAAGTTCCTTTTTGTCGTCTTTAAGCTTGCCGAGTGGGGGATACAATTGAGAATCCAATTCTCCTTAATTCACATCTCACATAATGTCTTGGACCACATACATAAAATATCCCACATAGTAGCTGGTAACTCTCAGTTTGTGTAAACACACTCTAACATTTTGTATAACAGTAGCATTGACAGAAAATGAACTTTTCAGAATATATGCCTCCTGCTAAGAAAGATTGTGAACCTAACATTACTTTCTCTAAGAGCTTTGTCAGGGTTTTCAAACACACAATAATCACTGCAATAATTGCTAGTCATGTTACAGTCTGTCCTCATTAAAGATGAAAAGCTCCCATTGTCCCACTTTCTCCCTTGACTCATATCAGCTGGCTGAGGAACACTGGATGGCTCATGAGTTAAAAAACAACAACAAAACCAAAACAAAACAAAAATAACCCAAAAAACAAACAAACAAAAAAACATTTTGGACATTCCTACTACAGCATTTTCAAAATTAGATTTTCAAAACTATTTTTATTTAAATGTGAAAAGAAGAACCAGTGTTTATTCCCCTTTAAGTCTTCCAGGGTTGTTCTCTCAGAGCCTTTATATTTGGAAGTGTGGTAATGTTTTAGAATCATTTAATGACCTCACTCTACTCTGGAGGCTCTGATAGGACTAATGTCTCATGAAGCACGTCAGGGAATGTGGCAGATTCATGTGGTCTGTTGGGAGGTTGCTCTCACTATGGACTTGAGAAATGACTAGATGTTTTCTGAAGTATTTTCTCTCTGTCTCTCTCTCTCTCTGTGTGTGTGTGTGTGTGTGTGTGTGTGTGTGTGTGTGTGTGTGTGATTGTGCATATGTGTGTGTATCCTTTGCATGCATTCATTTCTAATCATATTGAACTTTAGATTATTGTGATTACTTCATATATGAGAGCAATTGTGAGAGTGGAAAATACGTTGTTCATTTTGAAAAGTCTGGAGTAGCAGCTTGCAGACCCATAGGCTAAATGTACAATATGGTACACTGCCTTATTGAAAAATGAAAAGAATGCAGTAATGAGCATTAGTTATGAAATATATTTAGTTTATTCTAGTGTCTATTTTGTTCTTCTAATAATTGAGATTAGCACCATTCAAAGAAGATAAGCCTTCTGTTGATGAGTTATAGTTAATAAAGGAAACAAAATTAAAGCCATCAGTGACAGTGTATTTCCTTCTAAGCTATGCTTTCTTAAAATCCTGGGAACATAGTAGTTAGTAAATTCTTCTTGAATAAATTAATATTTACAACAGCATATTTCTGATACTTTATTTCCTTTTATCATCTCTAGAATCATTCTCCTACAGTCTTTTTATTTTTTTTTACAGCTTCTCCTTTTAAGTTTCATTCTTATGATATTAAATAAGTAAATTTGTCACCGAGGTTTCTTTTTTATAACCATAAAAGTCAATAATTGATTCTGTTGTTCTTTTATCAGTTGAAATTCTCAGATAAATGAGGACGAAACTATATGTCATGAATATGTGAGAGTAAAGCTGAAAATGGGCTGATACTTTTTTATCCTTTTTTTATATATATATTTGTTTATTTTACATTCCAATTACAACCCTCCTCCTTCCTGTCCTCCTAGTCTTACCCTCCCACACACTTGTCCCACTCCCTCCCAGACCTGGTACCAATGCATTCTGGCACATCAAATCCAAATTTCATCACAACTAAGTCCTTCCTCTTCCACTATTCCTTGAGGAGAGATTTCCCATTCTTAATTCATAGCATTTCCAGCCAATCAATGAGTAAGGTGCCTTTTGTCATTTACAGAGATAAACACATATGCCTGTTGTTGCCAAAACTCTGTCCTCCTAATTTGTTAAGTAACAGGGCTTTCTGAATCACTATATGCTTTTCTAGCAACAGGCTAAACACCTGAACATTTTTGCATTGCATTTGGATCAATATATTGAGTCCTGTCACAGTTCCCAAGTCAAGCATTTCAGAACAAACATTCTTTCAAGTCTAAATTTGGAAACCCTTGTGTGTGAAGAGGAAGAGATATATGTTCATAAACTACAAAGAAAGTAGCCTTCTGCATTTATATATCAAACAACCATAAAATGAAAGTCATAGACATAGCCCACCAAACATATCAGCACACAGCAAATTTTGTGGCAGATAAAATGATTTCAGTAGAGTAAGACATTGCAATTGTAGGTCTCAAGTTGGCAGAAGAGGGTAGGAGAGAAGTTTCTACTCTCTCTTTAATGATCTGATCCTGAGAAGTAGGGATTGTCTTAAGTGTGTTATATAGTGCACAGTGTAGAGTGAGAATCTTCATGGAAGTCCTGATGTTTCTCAACTGATTAATATCTACTGGTGTGTCATAGTATATTCCAGGCTCCGATTACTGAAAGCCATATGACTTTTTATTTATGTGAATAGTTTAATTCCTCATGATCACCTAATGCATTTAAGGTAGGTGTGTAGTTTGTCAACTGTGACTTCATGCTGATTTTTGTTTTCACAATTCTCTAATTTAAATAGTGGTGTTTCTTTTGTTTATCAATAAAAAAGAACTCTCTAATTGAACAGAGAAGTGTGAACAATTTTGTCGGGGTAAACTTATAAACAAACAGAGAATTATGGCCCAAAAGACATAATTTGGTGTAGCTCTGAAAATCTGCCATAAAGCAGCTGTTGTTTTCTGCTTTCTTGTTTCTGTGTGTGTGTGTGTGTGTGTGTGTGTGTGTGTGTGTGTGTGCAAGCATGTACACGGAGTATGAAATTAGTCATGATTAAGGGCCCAGCATTTTCCTTCCTCATCTAGTCTTTTGAAATGGAGAATGTTAAGTGAGATAAGATAACACTGAGCTCTTAAGACTGTAATGTTAATAAGTGTTCAACACATTCCTTAACAAAGTTAAAAGAATTAGAAATAGCAAGTTTAGAAAAAACAAAGAAACAATGTGTTAATTTTGAAATATTTAAAATAAGATAACCATGGAATGAGAATGAACCTACTTAATAGCCCTAATTTATATTTATAAGGCTGTTGCTATAGCTTGAAGATTGCACTAATATTAGAAAATAGTCTGCCTGCACAATGAGGTACGTTAAGAACCATCTTATGACTTAATTGTAAGAAGTATATTAATTTAATAGATGTAAAGTCAATAGCACTCAAATTACCATTTAAGTCAAATCAGCCTTTATTCTTATATTCTACACTGCTCAAAAGGTTGAATAAAAAATGATTTTCAAAGTGAGTTGACAGTGGTCACATTTCTTTTATAATCAGATGCCAAGACGATTACACACACATCACATTTATAGAGAGGCCTTCTCAAGTAGTAATTTCTATAATACTGGTTTAAAAAAAAAGTAGAGATGTGGCATTTTGAGTACAGGTTCTCAAAAAATGTGCAAAGCTGGAATATAATTGTAGGCTATATTATTAACTCAAAGGCTGGCATCATTTCAGCATAAAAAAATAACAGTTATGGGAATGAGGACCCCTTCTTTAATCATGAAAGAGCTTGTGTATGGATATTATGAGGGATTTTCCCGAGTCTTATTCTTAAACAGATTACACTATTCAAAGTCTCAAAGAATCAAAATCGTGCTCAGCTGGGGCAGTCAATGTGCGGTCTAAACATGTGACAGATGCAGAGGAAACTTCAAAGATGCCATTACAAATGCCCGTGGAGATATTTAAGGAGCCAGATGCTGTTGTTTCATGTCTTCCACAGCTCTCAATGTGCCTGTGATCACCTTCCAGAGAGGAGGTGTGGTTCAATGCGTTGAGGAACAGAATGCCACCTAATCTTAATGTTGCTGTTTGCATATGTTGTATGGTTAGGTATGAGAGGCTGATTTTTACAGGAAAGAAAGACATATGGATTTGCAATTTCTTATGAATAGAGGAAGGTGCAGCCTCAGAAAAAGAGGCATGTGATGTTTCCTGTAAAAGCTCTGAGTAGAGAATGAATAATTTATTGGTGTGCTTGGCCATGGAAACACTGTTTTTCTATAACTTTTTCCATTTACTTAGGCACTAAAAGATGGAATAAGTGTATTCATTACGGCAAGTGTTTATTTCCCATTTTATTTTGGTGTTGAAAATAAATTACTTGGGAAAACATATTATTAAGTGCTTGCTTCACTTTCATCACTACCATGTTCTACAAAAAAAAACTTAAATCATATTTTGAAGATGAATGACACTTCAGGTAAATGCAGAGGTGGGAAATTCAGCTAAAATCTGAAACTGTCACCCTCTTTCACTTTATATTTATTCCTTTATGTTTAGTGAAATTCTTGTTCCATTCCAACTTTTAAGAATACACTTTCTTATGTTTGTTATTTAACTGGAATATAAAAAAGAGACATTTTTAGGAAATGTGGTATAGCAAATAAAGCAGTATAGATCATTTGGGCTGGTTAGTCACCTAATTAATCCTCCTTTTATTTCATCACGTTGAAAAGGTAATTTTGTCCAGAAGCATTTGTTTGTTATATGCAAAATGCATTCCTAGCCTATTTTCCATTATATCTAACCCATTAAGAGGTTATTTTGTTAATTTTTGAATTGAAATTTGTGCTGTATTATATAATCTCATATACATAATTATCTCCATGAGAAGGGATGGTTATAAGTGGAAAATAAATAGCAAAGGATATTTTTCTTTCTAATGTAAACATCTGGCAGTAATCCTTGCTTACACAATTAATGGGCATTTAATTGGCAATGATCAGTTTATTGCTGCAATATGAAGTGAATGTTTCCCCAGGAACAAACAGCTGTTGCAAGAATTTCACAGTGATTTAGCAAACACCAGGTGATAGTTGTAGCTGGAATAAACTGCTGTCTTTTTCCAAATTGCAGCTCAATGAAAAATAACCAGGTTAAAAGTAGCAGAGACAGACAGACTTCTCAGTGGACAGACTTCTCAATGGCTTTACATTCTGTCTAAAACCCAACTTAATAAACAACAGTGAATTATATTTCATGGTGTCCAAATTCAAACATTAAAAATTTTAATTTCTCCAAGAAGCAAATATTAAATTTACATTCTATCAATTTATATAAAACAGTATTTTATATCTTCATTTAGAGACATAATAGCTGATGAGGTCTTTTTGCATTTTAATATTTTATCTTTTTAAATTCTTAGAAAATTTGCCAGTCCCAATTTTAATTCTTTGATTAAAAAGTTATTGAAGTCATTCAATAGTTACTGACAATTACAATTTTCTTAATAGATTTTATTGAAATGTCTAGCATTAAAATCTACTCCTTTTAATTTGCATTGCTTGTGATCTGCACTACATTAAGTTTTAAATAAAAAGTTTTTCACTTTTCATTATGCACTCTTATTACTAATTTAATAAAATGATAATAGCTACACAAACTTTCTGTTACTATTCAGTTTTTGGCATAGATTAAATTATGAATTTTAAATGCAGTGCACTGTCAGACACAGCTATTTCATAAAGCTGAGTTTCATTAGTAAAGAAAGTTATTCTGCTTCTACAAAAATGTTTCTATTTACTATATTATTTAGTATTAACTCATGCTCGAATATATGAATAATGAAATCAAAGGAACAAAGCATCAAGGACCAATTTATGGAATACTGCTTTTATTTTTCATGTATGCATTCAGCAATAATTCATCTCCATGACAAAAACAATCATCTTCTATTGTGCCTTCCTCAATACTAGTACCATTCTTGATGTAACAAAGGAAAGCTGCCTAAGAAACAGAAGTAGGTTCACATGTTCCAATCAATAAAATGACCGTACTTCTACTTCAAACAACCTTCGCCCATCAAGATCACAATGCAGTTTTGTGGTGATCTTATCCATATTAATATTAAATTATTAAGTAGCATTGTTCTTCTTTTTCATTCAAGAAAACAATAAGGAATAAGGGAGCATTTTTAAAAGAATGCTTTCAAGTGGTTCCATGACAAGATTTTGTACCCTGAGTGTTGACATGCTATCCTCCTAAAACTTTAAAATTAGAAAATAAAACTCCAGTATTTGTAAACCTTAAAATCAAATGGTACCCATGTGCCATTCAGATACATGGTAAAATTATGTGAAGATGCCATATTTAAGAATCCAATTTGCATGGAATTGATCATAAAAATGAATGTTGTGTTGTAGAATATATAAAAATAAAACATAAAAAACATGTGCAGTTTTCATAAGGTAATTTCTGTAAAAGTGATACAGTCTAAGTAAATAGGTTCAATGGTTATGCAAAAGTTTCTAAGAAACTGATGGAGAAACAACATATGTAGAGATATGGATACAAACCCATTCTAAAACTCGCTGCTTCATTTTCAGTGTGAATAGAAATTTCTATGTAAAATAACAGTTTTGCAAGTATTCTACACACAGAAATATATTTCACATGCATATAATTTATATATATGCTACTCTTAGTTTAGTGTCTCTATCAGAGCTCCAAGAGAATTACAGTTCATCTTGGGTTAAAAGTCTCAACACTACTAATCAGCATAACAGGATTAACTTGGATTAACTGAAGCTAATGACACTTGTATAATTAATGACTGCAAAATTTAGATAACTTAAACTATGAAGACTTTCTTTGATTATATTTTATTTTTCTTTTATTTGAGTTAATGTGGCCAGGCCCTAACATGTTCCTAGAAGGTGGAATTCTTCATAACAGGAATCCAATGAAGACAGGATGGTTTTGTATAGAGGAATGAAGACAGTCCATTAAGTACAGAAACTCACAGGCCACAGTCCAAATCAAATACAGACACACACACACACACACACACACACAATTATTTAATTAAAATGTATTGTCTTCTCACGATAGTAACTGCTTTTCAATTTATAGTGAGGTCACAAGTTAATCTTGTAGGAATGGCATTATAAATTTGATATATTAAGAAATAAAACACCTACTTAGAATGATTAAAGCACCATCCCTTTAGCCTTCCTTATTACTTAGTTTATTTGGGTCCGTAGATTGTAGTGCAGATTTTCCTGTACTTAATGGCTAATATCTACTTACGAGTGAGTACATATCATGTGTGTCTTTCTGGGTCTGTGTTACCTCACTTAGGATGATATATTCTGTTTCCATGCATTTGCCTGCAAATTTCATGATGTCCTTGTTTCTAATAGCTGAGTAGTATTTCATTATGTAAAGGTACTACAGTTTCTTTATCAATTCATCAGTTGAGGGACATCTGAGTTGTTTCCAGTTTCTGGGTATTGCAAATAATGATACTATGAACATAGTTGAGGAAATGTCCTTGTGGTTTGGTGAAGCATATTTGGGTATATTCCCAGGAGTGGTATAGCTGGGTCTTGAGGTAGAACTATTCCCAATTTTTTGAGAAAGTTCCAGATTGAATTACAAAGTGGTTGTACAAGTTTGCACTCCCACCAGCAATAGAGAAGTGTTCCCGTTCTCCACATCCTCACTGGCATGTGCAGTCACTTGAGTTTTTGATCTTAGCCATCCTGAGTGGTGTAAGATGGAACCTCATAACTGTTTTGATTAGCATTTCCATTATGACTAAGGACATTGAGCATTTCTTTAAGTGCTTCTGAGTCATTAGAGATTCCTCTGTTGAGAATTTTTGGTTTAACTCTGTACCCCATTTTTTCATTGTATTATTTGCTTTGTTAGTGTTTAATTTCTTGAGTTCTTTATATATTTTAATTGTTAGCCCTCTATCAGATGTGGTGTTAATGAAGATTTTTTTCCAGTCTATGGGTTGCAGTTTTGTTCTATTGACAGTGTCCATGGCCTTACAGAAGCTTTTGGGTTCATGAGATTCCATTTACTATTTGTGGATGTTAGTGCCTGAGCTACTGGGGTTCTGTTCAGAAAGTTGTCTCCTGTGCCAATTAATATAGGCTATTCCCCAGTTTCTCTTCTATTAGATTTAGTGTATCTGTTTTGTTTGTTTGTTTAATGTTTATCTAGTACTTCAAGTTACATCTCCATCACAGTGGAGAGAGGGACTGGACAGGAACCTAACATAACTGTCATCTGAGAAGCTTTATCCAAGAGATAATGGAAACAGATGCAGAGACCCACAGCCAAACATTAGGCAAAACTCTGGAAGTCTTGTGGAAGAGTTTTGAGCTAGAAGGTTTGAGGGAGCTGGAGGGGTCAGGAACACCACAAGAAGACCCACATAGCCAATTAATTCAGTCATAGGGGGACTGGAGACTGAACTACCAACAAAAGAACATGCATGGACTAGTGCTAGGCCCACTACACATATGAAACTGATCGACTGCTTGGTCCTCAAGTGGATCCCCTAACAATTGGAGTGGGGAGCATCTCTGACTTGGATGTTGTTGCCTCCCTCTGGATCCCATTTTCCTAGCAGAGCTGCCTTGCCTTGCCTCAGTGGAAGAGGAGGAACTTCCATATCCTTATGTGAGTCGGTGTGCCAGAGTGGGTTGGTACCAGGCAGGATGGGGGAGGTCTGGAGGAAGTGGGTGGTAGGGTGAGACTGGGTGGAGAAGAGGAAAGGGGGCAGCAAGTGGGATGTAAAATAAACAAAGTAATTAATGAAAAAAATAAGTAAACCACCATATTTGTTGGGTATTATTTTTAACCTTGGTTAGTTGATTTAAAGATTGCTGTAAAGGTAGTTCTCTAACTTGTAAGTATTAGTGAAATTTGTGTAAATTGTATTGTTCATATTGTTAATAATGGAATGTTATTAGGTCACCTTAGACTTTAAACAGATTGTTAATTTCCCCCTTTCCTCTCCCCAGGAACCTGTTAATTCAGCCTGATTATGTTCCCTGTCAGTGATATAATGAGCTATCTGTTGAGGAATCTATTATGGGCAGTCAGCTCATAGGAAGAGGTCCTGAGTTATTTACATGCTACTCCATTCTTTTCAAAGAAACTTTCAAGTGAAATCTAGGAGGCAACAGTTTGTTGGATGCTTCTTTTATCTTATCATCCTTAGCTATAATTGTTGAAGAAAGACAAATCAGAACCATTAATGAGAAAATAGGTCTTTTCTTACAGACTTCTTTGTGCTGTGTTTTCTGAAACTATTACTTTAGTTCCAAGAAAATCTCGGCCAGGAAACAAAGTGTGCTATTTGTTTCCATATTTCAAGGAATAGTAGCTGTTAATTATTTTTTCTAGCCTTTCCAACCTCTCAAAACGATATTACTGTCTTCCCCTTCACTTGTATTTTGTCTCTTTCTCTTCTTTACTGAACCTGACTAGACCCACTGCAGTGTAATGAACACTATCTCAGCCTCAAAATGTTGGACCCAGAATATTTGCATCAGGTGCCAGTCCGGAAACTCTTGGGTGTTGTTGTGTGGCATACACCCGTTGCTGTGATTTGTGAAAGCCCTGATTGTCGCCCTGAATGAATGTGCACTTAAAAGTCATTCCTCAACAGCCACCTCTGAAGTAATTAATGCCACCTATCTTTGTAGATACATACACTAGGAGTAGTCTACTGAAAATAGAAGTGGTTTAAAAAACTAGGATTTGAAACTTCAGAGAAGCAGAGTGTTTCATTTTTATTTTGAACTACAGAATCTCTAAAGCTTTCTTATGCTATGCCAATAATCCTGTAATCTCAGCAGTCACCAAATAGTCCAAGATCACAGATTTTCAAAAAAAAAAGTTTTTTGAGAAAAATGAAAACTGAAATTGTGATTGTTAGAGGATAATGTATAGACTCTTACACTTACATACACACATACATACATACACACACACACACACAAACTCTTTCTTTCTTTCTTTCTTTCTTTCTTTCTTTCTTTCTTTCTTTCTTCCTTCCTTCCTTCCTTCCTTCCTTCCTTCCTTCCTTCCTTCTTTCTTTCTTTCTTTCTTTCTCTCTCTCTTACAACATGTCAAGGCAACCAAATTCATTAAAACTCAAATTAAAGCTTCCACATTGAAGCCAAAATTCTTTCCTATGGTGCAGACTTGCAATTTCATGTGTACATGGGTGTATGTGTGTATGCACACACACACATGTGGAAGCCAGAGTTTAGTTACTGAGACGGGTTTTCTTATTGAACCTGGAGCCTACTATTTCTTCTGGATTAACCAACCAGGTAACTCCAGGCATTGTTTTACCTCTGTCTCCAGTGCTGAGTCCTAGGTGCATGCTACTATACTCTGTTTCTACTTGGATTGGATTCTGGAGATGCAAACTCAGCTTCCCAAAGCTTGTATATAAAACATTTTTCAACCAAATGAACCGTCTCCCTAGCCTATTATGTAAGACTTTTCAAACCTGTTTTGCTTAAAGGCTGTGATTCCAGCCCCATTGTGTCATACTTGTCATTTTCTTTACTGTCACAAACCCTTGCACCATCAGATTTCTCAGTCTGAAATTTTACATCAACTTTAATTTGTACGTTTGTTTCTAGTGATCAGAATTTATGTCAGGTTAGACATTTAGTATTTTCCTGTACTTTAATTTAAAAAACCTGAAGTTTTAGAGGAGCAAAATTGAAATAACAAATTGACTCATAGTTATCCTTTGGTTAAAATGTCTGTCCAAATTCAATCTGTATTTTGGATGAATTTGGCAGTCTCTGTTTGTAATGGTTTCTTATATTTTTCCTCATTTGTGAATTCTAAGTTTAGCTCTGTTATCCATTTTTTTGATTGGATTATTTAGTTTCTTGGTGTTTAATTTCTTGAGTTCTTTATAAATTTTGGATATTAGCCCTCTGATAGATATGGTGTTGGTAAAGATCTTTTCCAAATCTGTAGGTTGTCATTTTGTTCTAATGTCAGTGTCCTTTGCCTTATAGAGGCTCATGAGGTTCCAAGTATGTATTGTTGGTCTTAGAACCTGAGCTATTTGTGTTTTGTTCAGGAAGTTGTCACCTGTGCCAATAAGTTTGGCATTTTCCCCTACTTTCTCTTCTATTAGATTTAGTGTGTCAGGCTTTATGTTAAAGTCTTTGATTCATTTAGACTTAATTTTTGTGCATGGTGATAAATACGGGTCTAATTTCATTCTTTTACATGTCGACATCAGGATAGACCAGCATCATTTGTTGTAGATTCTTTGCTTTTTTCATTGTACAGTTTAGTTTCTTTGTCAAAAATTAAGTGACCATAGGTGTGTGGGTTCATTTCTGGGTCTTCGATTCCATTCCATTGATCCGCTGCAGAAAGATGCTGGTTTTTTTATTACTATTGCTCTGTAGTGTAGCTTGAAATCTGGGATGATAATACCTCCAGATGTTTTTTTTTATTGTAAAGATTGATTTAGCTATTCTGTTCTCTTTTTTGTTGTTGTTGCTGCTGTTATTATTCCATATGAAGTTGAGAATTGTTCTTTCAAGGTCTGTAAAGAACTATGTTGGTATTTTGATAGGAATTTCATTGAATTTGTACATTGTTTTTGGTAGGATATCCATTTTTATTATGTTGATACTACCTATCCATGAGCATGGGAGAGCATTCTATCTTCTGAGGTCCTCTTCAATTTCTTTCTTCAAAGACTTGAGGTTCTTATTGTATAGGTCTTTCACTTGCTTGGTTAGAGTTACCTCCAGGTATTTTATATTGTTTGTGGCTATTGTGAAGGGTGTTGTTTACCTAATTTCTTTCTCAGCCCATTTATCTTTTGTATAAAGTAGGGTTTCTGATTTTTTAAATTAATTTTGTATCCAGACAGCTTGCTGAAAATGTTTGTCAGTTGTAGTAGTTCTCTGGTGTAATTTTTGGGATCACTTATGTATACTATCATATAATCTATGAATAGAGATACTTTGACTTTTTCCTTTCCAATTTGTATCCCCTTGATCTCTTTTAGTTGTCTTATTGCTCCAGCTAGCACTTCAAGTACTATGTTGAAATGCCTTGTCTCTGATTTTAGAAGAAATGCTTTAAGTTTCTTTCCATTTAATTTAATGTTGGCTGCTGGCTTGCTATATATTGCCTTTATTATTTTTAGGTACATTCCTTGTATGCCAGCTCTCTTGTGCATTTTTCACTGTCATATACTCACCCCTAGGCAAGTGTAAAACCTACAGTTGTTTTGCTTCTTGTTCAACTCTTTTAGAATCAAGGGCTTACTCATGTAATAGAAATCCGACTTACAATGAATCAGGCACAAATACAGAACTAATATATCACACTGTCATCCGTCTACCTTTGGTAATGCATTCCATTTCTATTCACTTCCAGTTTTATATACTTTAGATAACAGAACATGGTAATTTTATTTTTTTAACATAATTTTACTTTTCTTTTGACACAGTTATCTTATTAGGATGGACTTAAAGCACAATTACCTTAAAACTACGCAGTAATTTGTTTATCATACAAAAAACATGTCTGTTGGTAGTAAGTACTGCAGGAAGAAGCATAATTAGAATTGCATACTTAGTGATCTCATTTTCCAGAAATAGCTACTATTTGTCACTTTAAATTATCTTTTTAAGATCCCTCAAATAATAGAATGTCATGTTACATATATTGTATCCAGATATGCAAGTTACTTATTTCATTTAACAAAATATCATTCAATTTTTCCTTAAAATCTATTTTAATAGGTAGAGCTTATTCTAATATATGGATATTACTTACATAATTTTATTATTCAAACATGATTATAAGGTTATAAACATTTTTTGCATGATTGCATATCTATTTTTAAGTCAAAAGTTATATACATCAACTTTCATATGATATCAGTACATTGCTTTCAATATACACTGATACATATTATGGTCAAAACAACTTATAATATGAATTGTTTTTATTACATCCTTACCAGTTTTCTTTTTTGCTGTTCTCTGTTTATATACTTATCTTCTTTGACAAGTAAAAACACCATTGATGTTTCCAAAAATTTTAGCTCTTAAAAAGTTATCTATTCTCTAAGCAAATTGTTACCTTTCACATACATGTCCCTTTGCACTAGGTTATTTCTCATCAAGATATAAGATTGCTGTTAGAATTAGAAGGAATATAAAGCATATCAGTATGTTTGACATGTCTATCAAAAAGTAAAATATTCATATGCTGACAAAGTGTTTTAGTTAAATATTCTGTAGCTCATATGTATGTGTAGAAAGTATTTCTATACTCATTTGGTACCTTTTGCTTATCAGTGACTTTGACTGTAATTGTAGAAATGTTTTCTTTCATTTTAGTAGAGCACAGTGTGCATTCAAAATTTGGAAAATATGCAAAAATATGTATACATTGTACTATATGAACTCTTTTCCTCAAATATCAACATTCAATTTCTTTACTAAAAGTATGTTTGACTACTTAAAAGTCAGAACCAAATATAACACAAAATAGAGACATCCAAGTCTACCAGTTAAACATCATCTATCATTAAAACCGAAGATAACTAAAGATGAAAGCTTTAACTGAAATGTTAAGAGAATTAAAATATTTGTCAGAGAAAGAGATGAGCCCACATGTTACCATCAGATATTGAAATCAGCAGGAAGTATGCCACCTTCTCTTCAATGATATAATGACTAGAAAGTCTCAGCAAAAAAACAGGGATCTTCTGGTTACATGTCAACATGCACATCTCCTGACAATAAGAGACTATTGAAATGAGGTTTTTTGGAAGGCTCTAAAAGCTGTATAGATTTCTAATAGACCTGGAGGTTCCTGACAGACACGCTTTCATGAATATAGACTAGGCATTCTAGTGGTAGTGTTCCTTTTTTGACTATAGCTCTGACAACATATGAAACAGAAATTTTAGAATCATATCATTGGAAGTTCTCTAGAAATTAAATTTTATCATAAAATTATTAATGTCATCAGGTCTCCAAATGGTTTCCCTCTTTTTAATTATCTGCTCTGATTTGACATAGATTTTTTTTCAGGTGAAAGAGCAAAGCTTTCATTAAATCTCATCCCATGAAAAGACATTGAAAGATTGCTCAGTTTGGAGCTTTTTGGCATCTTATTCCCAAACAGTATTTCACTTCAGTCTCCCCCTCAACTTCATCATGATCATGTAACCGGCACCACTTTTGTGCATAGTCTTTTGTCTATTTAAACATATACTATTCATGCTATTTGCAATTTTTTTTGCATTTCTAACTATCAAAACTTCATATATTTTTCATTCTATATTTAAAATTTTTGTCCGGGTCTCTACCCTGTACTGTGACTTCTGGGAATTCAGTCTCTATTTCTTAAGAATTGTTCTATTTTCATGCTGTGCAACATGATGCTCACTTATAATTTCAAGAGGTAGGAGGATACGATACAAGCTGGTTTGATTCATAGAAAACCTTTTATAAATTGAGCAATATGGTATATACCTGCAATCCCAGCACCTGGGATGTACTGAAAGTAGGATCAAGACAAGTCTTAATTGCATAATGAGTTCAAGAGCGTGAGATACATGGGACCTTGTCTCAAAAATCGTTAAAACAATAACTTCTCCAAGTAGAGAAAATTTCTTTTCTCAAATTCCTGATGTCATATTTGTTTTACTGCACTTCCTTTTCAATATTTTGTTTTTATTCACAACTAATATGTGGTGTCGTGTTGAATTAATCAATTTTGTGTGAGATTCTCTTGGAAATAATGGTTTTGGTAGATATATAAAGAAAAGATGAACATTGACATTTTGCAAAGATATTTCAGAACTATATTTTCCATTTGGATATAAAAAGTAAGAACTATATTAAAAACAATAATCTTTAAATAATATGGTGTTTCTATGTGAAAATTAGTTTCACAAAATTAGTAACTTCTAAAACTCTATATGGCTATTCAACATGGTGTCGTCCATAGAGCATGGTATCTAAGTAGTAGGTGAATGAGATTAGTCACTGTGGAGTGAATGTGAGGTCCCCTAGCTGACTGTGAAACAAAGACAGTGTTTGAATATCCATGATGAACACTGAGACTGGTCAACACGCAAAGCAACACACCCAGACCCCAGGATCACCACCCAGAGATCAACCAGCTCCTTCAACCATCAGGACAGGAGCACCTGCCAGAGTGGATGCAGCCCATGGCTCCAGCCACAGATCAGTGGCCATGCCTGTCTTTCTGAGATCCACCCTCCATATGGTGACCTGTACACCCAACCAGGAAAAACAGCTGGACCACAAGAGCAAAGGTATGTAAGATTTTCTTTCCAGAGTTCCCAGCATGGCAGCACAGTGTGCACTTTAGCTGAGTGGCAGAGAACAAACCCAGCTGCAGCAAAGCAATCAGGAACTAAGAAAGACTGTAAACAGAGCTGGTGACAGTGTGTTGCCCCCAAAACATTGGGGCAGGTCACTCATCTAAGCACTAGAGCTTTTGAGGAGGCAGTCAGCAACAGGTAAGCCAACCCAGGCTCCCATCTTGGGTGGAACTCCCTGCTTGAACAGTCAGGTTTGCTGTTGAACCAGAATGAATAGGTCACTGAGAGGAGAAAACAGGCCCAAGTGGCCTGCTGGTCCACTGCTCTACCTACCTTCCTGATGAGATCTGCCAGCTCTCACATCCTCACAAGATAGCCAATTCCCCACTCCAATCCGCTGTATGTAGGCCCAACTGGGTCACAACCAGTTGAGAATAGTGGCAGTCACTCTCTGAAGTCCAGTCTATTACAGGAACCTACCCATCATCCAGAGGTGGACACCAGGATCTCAAGATAACCGAGCCCCCAGAACAGGGGGTTTTCCTGAGCACCAAGGTCAACTGGCATCAGAAACAATCAGAGAACAACAGAATCAACCAGATGACTAAAGGCTGGTGTAAGGAAACGAGAAAAAAAAACAAAGCAATATGAGGTCTCCAGAACCTAACTATAATGTTACAGAAAATCCTGCAAATCCTAGCACAACTGAAACAAATGAAAACAACTTTAATCCTACACCTACATTAATAATAGAAGGCTTAATGGAGGAAATCAAATACCTCAGAAAATAACAACAAAATACTGCAAAGAGGTGATGGAAATGAATAAAGTTCTTAAAAAAATGGAAGACCTGAAAACGGAAGTTGAAGCAATTACGAAAGTACAAGCTGAGACATCCATGGAACTGAAAACCCTTAGGAAAAGGAAATAAACTACAGACATAAGCATCACCAACAGAATACAAGTGATGGAAGAAAGAATCTCAGGCACAGAGGATAAGATTGAAGAAATCGATACATCTGTCAAAGAAAATGCAAAGTCCAAAAAACTCCTGACCCAGAACCTTCAGGAATTCAAGGACACTATGAAAAGACAAAAATCTCAGACTAATAGGAATAGAAGAAAGAGAAGACTCCCAGCTTCAAGGATCAGAAAATATCTTCAACAAACTCATAGAAGAGAATTTCCCAAACCTAAAGAAGGAGATGCCTATAATTGTGCAAGAAGTCTACAGCACCACAAATAGATTAGACTAGAAAAGAAAATCCTCCCACCACATAATAATCAAAACACTAAATGTACAGATCAAAGAAAGAATATTAAAAGTTGCTAGGCAAAAGGGCTTGGTAACATATAATGGCAAACCTATCACAATCACATCTAACTTTTCACCAGAGACACTAAAAGCAAGAAGGGCCTGGACAGATGTCTTGCAGACCCTAAAAACCACAAATGCCCAGCCAGACTACTATTTCCATCAAAACTGTCAATCAACATAGATGGAGAAAGTAAGACATTCCATGAAAAAACTAAATTCAAACAATGTCTATGCACAAATCCAGTTCTACAGAATATGTTAGAAAGAAAACTCCAACCCAAAGAGATTAACTACACACAAGAAAACACAGGATATAAACAACCTGATGGCAGCAAAATCAAAAAAAGAGAAGCTCACTCACACACTACTTCCACCAACATCAAAAAGGCAGGAAGTAACAGTAACTTATCATTATATTGCTCAACATCATTGGGCTCAATTCCCTAGTAAAGATACGCAGGGTGACAGAATGGATGTGAAAACAGAATCCCTCATTCTGCTGCTTACAAGAAACACACCTCAACAAAAAAGATATGCATTATCTCAAAGTAAAGGACTGGAAAAATATATACCAAGCAAATGGACCCAAGAAGCAAGCTGGAATAGTCATTCTAGTAGCCAATAAATTACACTTTCAATTAACATTAAACAAAAGAGATGGGGAAGGACACTGCATACTCATCAAAGGAAAAATCCACCAAGATTACATCTCAATACTGAACATCTATGCCCCAAATGTACAGGCACTCACATTTGTTAAAGAAACACCAAGGAAACTCAAATCCCACATTGAATCTCACACATTAATAGTTGGAGACTTCAGTTTATCATTCTCACCACTGGACAGATCAGTCAAGCAGAAACCAAACAGAGAAATAATGAACCTCACCGACACCCTGAATCAATTGGACCTAACTGATATCTACAGAATATTTCACCCAAAAACAAATAAATATACTTTCTTCTAAGCACCTCATGGAAACATATCCAAAATTAGCCAGATTGTCATTCACAAAGCAAGCTTCAAGACATACAGGAAAATTGAAATTGCCTCTTGTTATTTATCAGACCATAATGGAATAAAGCTAGACTTCAACAATAACAAAAACAAAAAAGCCTGCAAACTCAAGGAAACTGCACAACTCTCTACTCAATGTTCTGTGGGTCAGGGAAGAATTAAAAATTGAAATTAAAGTCTTAGAATTCAATGAAAATGAAGGCACACCATACCCAAATCGATGGGACACACTGAAAGGAATGATAAGAATTTACAACACTTCAAAAAGAAACTGGAGAGCTCCCATACTAGCAACCTAAAAGTATACCTGAAAGAGCTAGAACAAACACTCCCAAGAGGAGCAGATGTCAGGAAATTATCAAATTCAGGGCCAAAATCAATAACTTAGAAACAAAAAGAACAATACAAATAATCAATAAAACAAAGAGTTTGTTCTTTGAGAATATCAACAAAATAGACAAACCCTTAGCCAAACTAACTAAAAGGCAGAGGAAAAATACCCAAATCAACAAAATCAGAAATGAAAAGGGGGAAATAACAACATACATTGAGGAAATCCAATGAATCATTAGGTCCTACTTCAAAACCTTGTACTCCAAAAAACTGGAAAACCTAAAAGAAATGGACAATTTCTTTTTTTTTTCAAGGTATTTGTTTTATTTTTTATTTCTTCAAGTTACATCTCAATTGCAGTCCCCTCCCTATTCCCCCCTCCAGTCCCACCCTCCCATCCTCTTCCCTTTTTTTTTTTTTAAGTTTATGGTATATCTTATTTCCCCCTACAGTTTCCCCTTTCAGTCCAACAAATGCCTCTTTCTCTTATAATAATAAATATAATACAAAACAACAGAGTTAATTAGGCCATTATTATGAGGGTTATATGGCTTAGCGTATATTCCCAATGTCCAGTCCATATGTATTTGGCACCTGACTTTAACATTCTACTATCTAACCATCTCCATGAGTTTAAAGTTCTATATCTAACTCAACATTCATACTAACTTGCAGCACAATTTTAAAAGCATCTTCTTAGGTCTATAACACTCTCTTGACTCCTAAACAACTCAAAATTTAATTATGAGACTTCATCTACCAAGGTTACATCAAGAACAGGTAAGCAAATTCAACAGTCCTATAACCATTAAGGAAATGGAAGAAATAATTAGAAGTCTTCCCAACAAACAAACAAACAAACAAAAACCAAAAACCAAACCAAAACAAACAAACAAACAAACCCAAGGGTCAGATGGTTTTAGCACACAATTCTACCAGAACTTCAGAGAAGTGCTAACACCAATATTCTTCAAACTCTTCCACAAAATAGAAACAGAAGGAATGCTGCCAAACATGCTATGAGGCCACAGTCACCCTGATACCTAAACCACACAAAGACCCAATGGAGAAAGAAATTCTCAGACAATTTCCCTTATGAACATAGGTGCAAAAATACTCAATAAAATATATGCAAAGAGGATCCAAGAACACATCAAAAATAGCATACACCATGGCAATGTAGGCTTCATGCCAGTAATGTATGGGTGGTTCAACATGGAAAATCAGTCAATATAATTTACCATATAAAAAAGCTGAAAGAAGATGCTGTCCTTTTTCCATTGCATGGTTTTGGCTTCTTTGTCAAAAATTAAGTGAACATAGGTGTGTGGGTTCATTTCTGGGTCTTCAATTCGATTCCATTGATCCACTGGTCTGTTTTTATACCAGTACCATGCTGTTTTTATTACTATTGTTTTGTAGTATAGTTTGAAATCTGGAATGGTGATACCGCTTGATGTTTTTTTTTTTATTGTACAAGATTGATTTAGCTATTTTGGTTTTTTTGTAGCATCTTCAACAAATGTGCTGCTCTAACTGGAAGATGACATGCAAAAGAATGCAAATAGACCCATACTTATCCCCCTTCCCAAATCTTAAGTCCAAGTAAATCAATGACCTTATTTAATATAAAGCCTGACACACTAAATATAATAGAAGAGAAAGTGGGGAATGGCTCAAACTCACTGGTGCAGGTGACAGCTTCCTGAACAGAACACCAATAGCTCAGGCTCTAAGACCAATAATCAATAAATGGGACCTCATGAAACTGAAATGCTTCTGTAAGACAAAAGACACTGTCATTTGAACAGAATGGCAACATACAGATTGGGAAAAGATCTTTAACAACGCAACATCTGACAGTGGGCTAATAACCATAATTTACAAAGAACACAAGGAATTAAATGACAAGAAATCAAATAAGCCAATTAAAAAATGGGGAGCAGAGCTAAACAGAGACTTCACAAAGGAGGAATCCCTAATGACTGAGAGTCACTTGAATAACTACTCAGAATCCTTAATCATCAGAGAAATTCAACTCAAGAAGACTCTGAGATTCCATCTTACACCTGTCAGAATAGCTAAGATCAACACTCAAATGACAACATGCTGACAAGTTTGTAGAGAAATGGGAACTCTCTTCCATTGCTGGTGAGAGTGCAAACTTGTACAACCACTAGGAAAATCAGTCTGGCAATATCATAGAAAACTTAGAATAGCTCTACCTCAAGACCCAGCCATGCTACTTCTTAGTATACATCCAAAGGATTCCTCACCAAATCACAAGGACATTTCTTCATCGATGTTCATAGCCTTATTTGTAATTGCTAGAAACTGGAAACAAACCAGATGTCCCTCAACTGATGAATGGATAAAAACAAAAAAAACAAAACAAAACCAAAAAACCTGTGGTACATCTACACAATGGAATACAACTCAGCTATCAGAAACAAGGACATCATGCAATTTTCAGCCAAATAGATGGAACTAGAAAAGCTCATCTACAGCTGATAAACTCCTTTGGCAAGGTTTCTGGATACAAAAATAATTCTAAAAAAAAAAAAAACCCTAGAAGCCCTTCTCTACACAAAAGACAAATGGGCTGAAAAAGAAATTAGGGAATCAACACCCTTCACAATAGCCACATATAATATAAAATACCTGGGGTAACTCTAACCAAGCAAGTGAAAGACTTGTATGACAAGAATTTCAAGTCCCTAAAGAAAGAAATTGAGGAGGACATCAGAAGATGGACAGATCTCCCATGATCATAGATAGGTAGTAGTAACATAAAAAAAAAATGTTCATCCTACCAAAAGCAATATACAGACTCAGTGCAAGTCCTATCAAAATCCAACACAATTCTTTACGAACCTTGCAAAACAATTTTCCATTTCATATGGAAAACCCCAAAACCCAGAATAGCTAAATCAATATTGTACAATAACAGAAATTCTGGTGGTATCACCATCCCAGATGTCAAGCTGTACTACAGAGCAGTTGTAATAAAACAGTATGGCACTGGTATAGAAACAGACCTGTTGATCAATGGAATGAAGACCTAGAAATAGATCTACACACTTACCGTCATGTAATTTTTGACAAAGAAGTCAAAAGTGTACAATGGAAAAAGCAACACATCTTCAACAAATGATGCTGGTCTAACTGGATGTCAACATGTAGAAGAATGTGAATAGACCCATACTTATCACCCTGCACAAATCTTAAGTCTAAGTGGATCCAAGACCCAACATAAATCTGGACACACTGAAATTAATAGAAGAGAAAGTGGGGAAAAGCATCAAACTCATTGGCATGGGTAGCAACTTCCTAAACAGAAAACCAATCACTCAGATTTTAAGACAAACAATCAATAAATAGGACCTTGTGAAATTGAAAAGCTCTGTAAAGAAAAGGACACTGTCATTAGAACAAAACAGCAACCTACAGATTGGGAAAAGATTTTCACCAACCTGACAGAAGAGGGCTAATATTCAAAATATATAAAGAACTCAAGAAATTAAACACCAAAAAAAAAATCAAATAACCAAATCAAATAATGGGGTATAGAGCTAAAGCAAGAATTCACAAAAGAGGAATCTCTAAAGGCCGAGTGGTACTTGAAGAAATGTTCAACATCTTTTGTCATCAGGGAAATGCAACTCAAAGCAACCCTGAGATTACATCTCACATCCATCAGAATGGCTAAGATCAAAAACTCAAATGATATCACATGCTGGCAAGGATATGGAGAGAGAGGAACACATCCCCATTGCTGGTGGGCATGTAAACTTATACAACCACATTGGAAATCAAACTGGAGATATCTTAGAAAACTGGGAATCTTCACCTTAAGACCCAGCCATAAACATCCTGGGCCTATATCCAAAAGATTCTCCACCAAACCACAAGAACATTGCATCAACAATGTTCATAGCAGCTTTGTTTCTAATAGCCAGAAACTAGAAACAAGCCAGATATCCTTCAACTGAAGAATGGATTAAACACAAAACAAAACAAAACAAAAAAACCATGATGGAATACTACACAGCTATCAGAAAAAAGGAAATCATGTAATTAGCAACTAAATGGATGGATCTAGAAAAGCTCATTCTAAGTGAGCTGACTCAATCCCAGAAAGAAATACATGGTATGTATTCTCTTATAAGTGGATATTAAACATATAGCACAGGACAACTGTTGGAGATGGTCTAATAACATTGCTTCTGATAGGCTGAATTCAATGCTGAGATCTGGTTACCACCCCTTCTGATGCATTTTCTTGATTGGTTAATAAAAGTCACTGATAGACTATTAGCTGGTCAGAAAGAGTATAGGAAGGTGGGACTTTCTGAGATTAGAACAGAAACCCTTTGTTTTACACAGGGGATCAGCTCATTCCACCAGGAGACAAGATTGAGATAGACATGTTTGAGAATGCTGGAAGGTAATCACAGGCACATGGTGGTTTGGAATTAGATGATCTGGGTTAATTTAGAGTAGCTAATTGAGAGTCTGCCCAGCTAAGGGTTAAGTGTTGAAACATTAAAAGGTCTTGGTGTATTTAATTTGGGGAAAGGACACCTGCAAGTTTTAAGCCATCAGTCCAAGCAATCCAGGGCCATAGGCCTCCAGCTGAGCTCTGGTAATTCCATTGGCCTAATATAACAACTTCAATTCTATTGGCCTAATATAACAACTTATAATAGTTAACAGAGTTTAAGTTACAGGGAGTGTAGGCCACCCTTGGTCTAGGACTTTTTCCCCAGGAAAATCAGGCCACTGGTTGAGGCGGGCTAGACCTGTCGGCTGATATCCCACCAGGCTCTGCCAAATTTTCAGCTGCTCTGCCGGCATAATCTTACAGTTTGTACTTATTAATAAATACAATTATAATTAAATTGCAGTTTCAGACAACCATCCTACAACCCATGGACCCAAACATATAGGAACCTACCATAACTGTCCTAGAAAAAACTCCACCCATCAGTGAGTCATGGAACCTGTTTTAGCTTAGTGGAACACCTTACCCTAAATGGTGTGCCATATGAAGTCCCAGTACAAGAGGCAGTTCTTGGCTGTCACATGACTGACAAATTAAGGGAGTATGATATGTAGGGCCCACCTCATCTGAGGAGAGGGAGAGTGTTGAGAAGAGGAATGAGAGAAGGATGGAAGAAGGGAGACAGGGAGGAAGAGAGGAAGGATAGATGGAACAGGAGGGGAGCAGGGAGGAAACTATGTTGGACAGGTAGCTTGAAAAAACAAATTAACTAAAAAAGGGTAACTGAGCATAAAATATAATAAAAATAAATTATAAAATTTTCAAATGATAATTTCCCAAAGAGATACTTGCCTTAAGAAAGGAAAAAATGATCTCAAATTCAGGTTAGATAGAATGTTAGACTTCAAGTTGTCACATAGCTCACACACTCTTGGATATCAGGTTATAACTTTTTTTCCTATATATAAAGGATATTTTTGTTGTTTGGTATTAAAAATGCAGTTAAGAGATTTAAAATGTTGTAAGCAAATTGAGGGTTACTACAGTTCAACCTGTTTTTTTAAACCTCCAAGAGTTGAAGTAATTTGGAGCTAAGAGAAAATATTTTAGAAGGGCAGTGTTAGCTCATGCCCTTAACTCCAACAGAGACAGGAAGATCACCATAGAATTAATTGTCTTAAAATTCTAGAGTTATAATGAACAGGGTGGTGATGGAGCATACCTTTAATCCCATCACTTGAGAGGCATATACCTTTAATTCCAACATACTGGAGACAGAAACATGCACATCTCTGTTCAAGGTCAGGACACAGAGCAAGCTCCAAACAGAAAAAAACTTTGGGTGGTGGTACACAATTTTAATCCCAGCAATTGGGAGGCACACGACTTTGATCTCAATACTTGGTAGGCAGAGGCAGGCACATAGATTTTGCAAAGATTTCTGTTTGAAAATCGCAAAAGGAGGAGAGGATCCAAGATGGTGCCAACCATAGAACAGTGCATCTGAGTAGTAGGTGAATGAGATTAGTCAATGTGGAGTGAATGTGAGGTCCCGTAGCCAACTGTGAAACACAGATGGTGTCTGAATTCCCACAGCAAACACTGAGGTAAAACAGCTCACGCAGTTTCTGGGAACACCCTCCCTGAGATCAGCCAGCTAGGTCACCAGTCTAGAGAGGAGCACCAGCTAGAGCAGATCTAGCCCTGGAGTGGATCCAACCCAATGCTCCAGTCACAGATAAGTAGTCACGCCTGTCTGCCTGATATCCAGCCTGCACATGGACCTGTACACCCAAGAGGGAAAAATAGCTGGACCACAAGAGCAAAGGTAAGTGAGATTTTTTTTTCCAGAGTTTCCAACATGGTGGCACAGTGTGCACTATAGCAGAGGGAGAGACCTAACCCAGTCACAGCAGAGCAATTAGGAGCCAAGACTGACTGCAAACAGAGCTTGCAACTGTGTGTTCTTCACAAATACTGGGGCGGGTCACTCACCCTAGCACCCAAGCATCTGAGGCAGTCAGCAACAGGCACACTGAGGCCAGCACCTGTCTTGGATGGAGCTCCCTGCCTTAAAGATCAGCCTAGCTGTAGAACCAGAATGACTGTGTCAGTGAGGGGAGAATACAGGCCCAATCACAGATCTACCTGCCTTTCTGAGGATACTTGCAAGCTTTCAGGTCCTCAGTGGATAGCCACCTCCTGACTCCAATCCCCTGTATATTGGTCCAATTGGGTCACAACCAGTTGAGGAGAGCAGCAGCCACTCTCCTCTCCAAGAGCCAGTCCATTACAGGAACCTGCCCACATCTAGAGATAGACACCAGGATCTCAGGATCAGCCAACACCCAGGGCAGGGAGTTTTCCTGAGCACCAAGATCAACTGACAAAAGAAACAAATAGACAACACCAGGATCAATCAGATGACAAAAGGTCAGCGCAAGAACATGGTAAAAAACAAAACAAAACACAATAGAATGTCTCCAGATCCTAGCAATAATGCAACTCTGGACATCCTAACACGATTGAAACAAAGGAAAGTGACCTTAATCCTATACTTATGTTAATAATAGAAGGCCTAAGGAAGGAAATCAAATACCTCAGAGAGCAACAGCAAAGTACTGCAAAGGAGGTGATGGAAATGAATAAAGCACTAAAAGGAATGGGAGACCTGAAAAGGGAAGTTGAAGCAGTGAAGAAAAAGCAATCTGAGACATCCATAGAAATGGAAAACCTTAAGAAAAGAATAGGAACTACAGACATTAGCATCACCAACAGAATACAAGAGATGGAAGAAAAAATTTCAGGCTCAGAGATTAAATTGAAGAAATTGATACATCTGTCAAAGAAAATGTCAAATCTAAAAAAGTCCTGACAAAAAACCTTCAGGAAATCAAGGACATAATGAAAAGACAAAATCTCATAATAATAGGAATAGAAGAAAGAGAAGAGTCTCAGCTACATGGACCAGAAAATATATTCAACAAAATAATTGAAAAGAATTTCCCAAATCTAAAAGAAAAGAGATGCCTCTAACTGTACAAGAAGCTTACAGAACTCCAGATATATTAGGCGACAAAAGACAATCTTCCCACCACATAATAATCAAAACACTGAATGTACAGAACAAAGAAAGAATATTAAAAGCTTCTAGGGAAAAGGGTCAAGTAACATATAATGGCAAACCTATCAGAATCACACCTGACTTTTCTTCAGAGACTCTAAAAGCCTGAAGGGCCTGGACAGACATCTTCAACACCCTAAAAAAAAGAAAAAACAAAAACAAAACAAAAAAAAAAAAAACCACAAATGCCAGGCAAGACTACTATTCCCTGCAAAATTGTCAATCAACATAGATGGAGAAAACAAGATATTCCATGACAAAGCTAAATTCAAACAATATCTATACACAAATGCAGCTCTACAGAAGATGTTGGAAGGAAAACTTCAACCCAAAGAGGTTAACTACACACAAGAAAGCACAGGAAGCACATAGCCTGCCTGCAGCAAAACCAAAAGAAGAGAAGCTCACTCACATACTATTTCCACCAACATCAAGATGGCAAGAAGTAACAATCACTGGTCATTAATATCTCTCAACATCAATAGACTTAATTACCAATAAAAAGGCACAGGCTAGCAGAATGGATGTGAAAACAGAATCCCACTTTCTGCTGCTTACAAGAAACACACCTCAGCAAAAAAGATAGACATTATCTCCAAGTAAAGGTCTGGAAAAAGATATACCAAGCAAATGGACCCAAGAAAAAAGCAGGAGTGGCAATTCTAGCATGCAAAAAATTGGACTTTCAACCAACATTAATCAAAAGAGATGGGGAAGGACACTAAATACTCATCAAAGGAAAAACCCACCAAGATGAAATCTCAATACTGAACATTCATGACCCAAATCTAACACCAACCACATTAATTAAAGAAACACTACTGAAGCTTAAATCCCACATTGAACCTTACACATTAATAGTGGGAGACTTCAACACACCACTCTCATCACTGGACAGATCAACGATGCAGAAAATAAACAGAGAAATAATGAACCTCACAGATGTCATGAATCAAATGGACCAAGTTGATATCTACAGAACATTTCACCCCAAAACAAAAGAATATACTTTCTTCTCGGCATCTCATGAATCCTTCTCCAAAATCGACCATATAGTCGGTCACATAGCAAGCCTCAACAGTTTCAGGAAAATTGAAATTACACCTTGTTACTTATCAGACCATCATGGAATAAAGCTAGACTACAACACTAGCAAAAACAACAGAGAGCCTGCAAAAACATGGAAACTGAACAACTCTCTCCTCAATGACCTCTGAGTTAGGGAAGAAATAAAAAAAAAGAAATTAAAGTCTTCTTAGAACTCAATGAAAATGAAGGCACAACATATCCAAACTTATGGGACACATTGAAAGCAGTGCTAGGAGGAAAGTTTATAGCACTAAGTGCCTTCAAAAAGAAACTAGAGTGTTCCCATACTAGCCAACTAAAAGCACACCTGAAAGACCTAGAACAAAAAGAAGCAAACACTCACAGGAGGAGCAGGGGAGAGAAAATTATCAAACTCAGGGTTGAAATCAACAACTTAGAAATAAAAAGAACAATACAAAGAATCGACAAAAACAAGAGTTGGTTCTTTGGGAAAATCAACACAATAGATAAGCCCTTCACTAAACTAGCAGAGGGAAACTTCGCTAAAAGGCAGAGGGAAAATACCAAAATTAACAAAATCAGAATTGAAAAGGGGGAAATAACAACAAACATTGAGGAAATCCAAAGAATCCTTAGTACCTACTTTAAAAATTGTACTCCACAAAATTGGAAAATCTAAATGAAATGGACAATTTCCTGATAGCTTCCACCGACCAAGGTTAAATCAAGAACAGGTAAACAAATTGAACAATCCTATAACCCCTAAGGAAATAGAAGAAGTCCTTAGAAGTCTTCCAACCAAAAATGGCCCAGGGCCAGATGGTTTCAGCACAGAATTCTACCAGACTTTAAAGGAAGAGCTAACACGAATATTTTTCAACTCTTCCACAACATAGAAACAGAAGGAATACTGCCCAACACATTCTATGAGGCCACAGTCACCCTGATACCTAAACCTCTCAAAGACACAACGGGGAAAGAGAATTTCAGACCAATTTCCCTAATGAACATGGATGCAAAGATACTTAATAAAATACTTGAAAATCAGATCCAAGATCACATCAAAAGTATCATACACCAGGATCAAGTAGGCTTCATCCCAGAGATGAAGGCATGGTTCAATATTAGAAAATCCATCAATATAATCCACCACATAAACAAGCTGAAAGAAAAGAATCACATGATCATCTCATTGGATGCTGAAAAATCTTTTGACAAAATACAGCACCCCTTCATGTTAAAAGTCTTAGAGAGATCAGGCATACAAGGATCATTCTTAGACATAATAAAGGCAATTTACAACAACCCAATAGCCAACATCAAATTAAATGGAGTGAAACTTAAAGCATTTATCTAAAATCAGGGACAAGGCAAGGCTGCCCACTCTCTCCTTATCTCTTCAACATAGTACTTGAAGTTTTAGCTAGAGCAAAAGACAACTAAAGTAGATCAAGGGGATACAAATTGGAAAGGAAGAAGTCAAAGTATCCCAATTACAGATGATATGATAGTATACATAAGTGACCTCAAAAATTCCACCAGAGAACTCCTATAGCTGATAAACTCCTTCAGCAAGGTAGCCTGGATACAAAATCAATTCAAAAAATCAGTAGCCCTTCTTTACATAAACGATAAATGGGCTGAGAAAGAAATAAGGGAATCAACACCATTCAAAATAGCCACAAATAATATAAAATACCTGGGGTAACTTTAACCAAGCAAGTAAAAGAGCTATATGATAAGAACTTCAAGTCCCTGAAGAAAAAAATTGAATAAGGTATCAGAAGATGGAAAGATCTCCCTTACTCATGGATAGGTAGGATCAACATAATAAAAATGGCCATCTTACCAAAAGCAACATACAGATTCAATGTGATTCCTATCCAAATACCAACTCAATTTTTATTACAGATCTGGAAAAAATAATTCTCAACATCATATGGAAAAAGAAAAGACACAGAATAGCTAAATCAATCATATGCAATAACAGAACATCTGGAGGTATCACCATCCCGGATTTCAAGCTGTACTACAGGGCAATAGTAATAAAAACAGCATGGTACTGGTATAGAAACAGACCAGTTGGCCAAAGGAATCGAATCAAAGACCCAGAAATAAATGCACACACACCTACGGTCACTTAATTTTTGACAAAGAAGCCAAAACTATATAATGGAAAAAGGAAAGCATATTTAATAAATGGTGCTGGTCTAACTGGATGTCAACATGTAGAAGAATGCAAATGATCCATACTCATCACCCTGTACCAAACTTAAGTCTAAGTGGATCAATGACCTCAACATAAATCCGGGCACACTAACATTAATAGAAAAAAAGTGGGGAAAAGCCTTGAACACATTGGCACTGGTAGCAACTTCCTGAATAGAACACCAATAGCCCAAGCACTAAAACAAACAATAAATGGGACCTTATAAAACTGAAAAGCTTTTGTAAGGCAACGGACACTGTCCTTAGAAAAAAATGGCCTGCAGACTGGGAAAGTGTCTTCACCAACCCAAAATTTGACAGAAGGCTAATATCCAAAATATGTAAAGAACTGAAGACATTAAACACCAAAAAAAATCAATCACCCCATCAGTAAGTGGGTACAGAGCCAAACTGAGAATTCACAGATGATGAATCTCTAAAGGCTGAGAGGCATTTGAAGAAATGTTCAACATCAGGGAAATGCAACTTAAAACAACTCTGAGATTCCATCTCACACCAGTCAGAATGGCTAAGTTCAAAAACTCAAATGATAGCACATGCTGGAGGGGATGTGGAGAAAGAGGAACACTCTCTCATTGCTGATGGGACGGCAAATTTGTGCAAACACTTTGGAAATCAATCTGGAGTTAACTTAGAAAATTGGGAATAATTCTACCTCAAGACCCTGCCATACCCCTCTTGGGCATATATCCAAAAGATTCTAAATGAAACCACAAGGTCATTGCCTCAGCAATATTCATAGCAGCCTTATTTGTAATAGCCAGAAACTGGAAACAACCCAGATGTCCTTAAACTGAAGAATGGATAAAAAAAATCTGTGGTACATTTACACAATGGAATACCACACAGCTATCAGAATTGAGGAAATCATGCAATTCAAAACCAAATGGATGGAGCTAGAAATGATCATCCTCAGTGAGCTGATGCAGTCCCAGAAAGATAAACATGGTACGTATTCCCTTATAAATGGATATTAACCATACATCACAGGATAACTATCCTACAACTCACACACCCAAACAGATAGGAACCTAGCATATATATCCTAGGAAAAATATTACCCACCAGTGAGTCATGGAATCTGCTGCAGGTTAGTGGAACACCATACCCTAGATGGTGTGCCGTATCAAGCCCCAGTACAAGTGGAAGTTCTTGACCCTCACATGGCAGAATATCTGAGGGAGTATGATATGTGAGGACTCACCTCATGTGAGGAGGAGAGTACCAAGTAGAGGAACAAGGAGGAAGGGAGAGAGGGAGGAAGGGAGGGAATAAGGGAGGGAAGAAGAGAGTAAGGGAGGGAAGAAGAGAGTAAGGGAGTGTCCAGGAGGTGAGGAGGGAGGAAACTATGTTCTCGAAGTAACTTGAGAAAATAAAATAATACCTTTTTAGAAAAGAGTTAATAAGCTTAAAAATATAATAAAAATATAATATAAAAATTTCAAACTGTAATTTACCAAAGGTATACTTGCCTTTTTGGCATGAAAGGAAAATGGCCTTAATTTCAGATTAGAATGTTAGACTGCAGGTGGCCACATAGATTATAGAAACTTGATAACAGCTTAAAAGTTTTTTGTTTCTGTTTTTGTTTTTGTAGATGTATAGGATATTTTCATGGTTCGGCATTAAAAAATAGGTAACAGGTTTAAAATACTGTAAATAAATTAAAGGTTACTGCTGTTCAACCTGGTTTTCTAAACCTGCAAGAGTTGAAAAAAACTTGGAGCTAAGGTAAAATACATGAAATACCTGGTGTTAGGCTATGCCTTAACTACAGCAGAGACAGGAAGATCATTATAGAGTTAGTTGTCTTATAAATTGTAGAGTTACAAGGAACAGGGTGGTGATGGTGCACACCCTTAACCCCATTATTTGAGAAGGATACACCCTTAATCCTAACACACTAGAGACAGAAACCAGAAGATCTCAGAGCTCAAGGTCAGACTGACAGAAAACAAGCTCTAAATAGAGAAAAATTTAGATCCAGGGGCGGTGGAGAACATCTTTAATCCAATCATTGGGAACTGCATGTCTTTGATTCCAATACTTAGAATGCAGAGATAGGTTCATAGGATTTGGAAGGATTTAAGTTTAAAAGCTATTTACAAAAGGCATGCTGAAATTCAAAGAAATTGTCCTTTCAGATCTCAAACTATAGGTTTGTTTAGCTCCCAAATATCAAAATAATTTCTTCTTTTTGAATTGAAATCTTTCTAATCTGAATTGAAAGATAATCCTTTTTATATTGTCAAAACAACAGATTTCCTGTACAAAACATATTATCTGAGCCCTCCCCCCAAAAAAGGTAGTGTCTCAGAGATAGGATTAGGGCAGGGCTCTGTTCTTATCTCTCCAGGAGATTTAAAGCATTCATCCAAGGAATCCAGGGACAACTGGACAAAGGAAACCTCAGAAGAAAACAGATCAGACACCAAAGAAGATAAGTAGCCCAGATGATCCAACCTTGCAGACTTCCTCAATAGCTGTTTCCTCAAAAGTCTACAACCACAACAACTCAAAATCCCTAAGATTGTTCAGCTCCACACATTGCTCCAGCAAGAACTTCAGTAAAGCCCTGAAGTTCATCTTCTGTCTATGAAGTTCTTAGGACATTGAAATAGCTGAGCACAAAAGGACTGAACATCAAATTATTCTATTAACATTTGTAACCATTTTTCCATTTTTCTTTGGGCCCCAAACAGGTTTACTATGTCCCAAATCAGCAGGAAGTCATTATAAGAGAGCGTCATTCCATCCCAAAGAGGTGGGGAGGCTGTTTTCCCCCTCCCCCTTTGGTCATTTGATAGATAATATAAAATCTTGTTATTTGGGCGAAGAGATTACAAGCTGTTAAAAGATTTTGTTAAATAGGTTTTGGAGGTTAGACCCAGGGACTTCTCTCTTTTTCTTTTCTGTATCCTTCTTTCTCTCTTATGTAGGAGTGAACAGACTTGAGAAAAAATGGGACATAGACATAATATAGGAAAGATCAAGAAAAAAGGACAGATTATTGAATATAGCCTTATACCTTTGTATATTGATACAAAATTAATATTATATTTGGCTAAATTGGTATTGATCATTGTATATTAATGCAAAATTAAGATTGTATTGGACTATATCGGTATTATTCTTTGTATATTGATACAAAATTAAGATTATATTTGGCGACAATGGTATTGACCCTTGTATAGTGATGCAAAATTAAGATTGTATTGGGTTACATAGGTATTGATCTTTGTATATTGATACAAAATTAAGATTATATTTGGCCACATTGGTATTGATCTTTGTATATTGATACAAAATTATGGGTAAGTCTTTTTAAAGGTATTGAACCTAGTAATGCTTAAAAATGAAATATGAAGTTTTGGCCTTTTCTACTAACTGTCATAAACTGTTTAGGATAATTAAGAAACGGAAACTAATAGTCATGAAAACGTGTCATTTTGTTAGTTACTATGACAGTCTATCACAGTTATTTTATAAGCTACTCAGAAATCAAGTTGCTAAGAGACAAGCAATATATGCTTATCTAAATATAAGAGATAGATAGAGCATCTTCAAAAACCTCAAGAGATCTGCAGAATATGGCATTCAAAGATGTTTTCTTAACTTAAGATTTTTTGATATCGAGACATGTCAGCTCTTGACAGCACCCCCTATTCTACTCCAAGTAGAAGATAAGCATTGAAGAATCTCCAGTGGGAGATGATTGAATTGGTGGTAAGCCTTTCTCTTGACAAGAAAAACCCCTTGCTTCAACTGTAGACAGACTTCTGTCCAAAAAGGACAAATCTTGGAAGCAGGCAAGTTGACAGCCTAGCTCTGTCAAGACAGGGTAGGCATATCCTTCATCATTCCTGATTTACAATCAATGTATGTCAGAGAAATGGGCCAAACATCTGAAGATTGTTGCTGTAATGTATGAAGAGAAAGTGGGAACTGTCCAGGCAGCCACTGGTATGTTATTTCTTAGTTTTGGAAGCTGCGGGCTGAGTACTTCCTATATATATATCCAATGTATTTATCCCTCTCATGTCTCTGAGGTTTTTGAAGAATAGATAGCTAGAGTCTCATAGTTAAATTTTGAGTTGTTTAGGAATCAAGAGGGTGTTCTGGATCTAGTAGATGTTTTTAAAATTGTGATGCCAGTTAGTATGAAAGCTGTGTTAGATATAGAACTTTAAACTCATGGAAATGTTTAGATAGTAGAATGTTAGAGTCAGGTGCCAAATACATATGGACTGGACATTGGTAATGTATGCTAAGCCATATAACTCTTATAATTGTGGCCTATTTAATTCTGTTGTTTTTTATTTTATTTATTGTTATAAGAGAAAGAACCATTTGTTGGACTGAAAGGTGGAGCTGTTGGGGGGAAAAAGATATACCTTAAACTTAAAAAAAGGGAAGAGGATGGGGGTTGAGAGGGAAGAGGGTGGGAGGGCGGACTGGAAGGGAGAGTAGGGAGGGGATTATGATTGAGATGCAACTTGAAGAAATAAAAAATAAATTAATAAAAATCACAAAAGGAATGGTGAAATTCAATGTGAATTGCCCTTTGTCATCTCAAAATATATACACTTAATGGTATGTTTATTTCCAAAATATCAAAAGAAATTTTTAAATATCAATTGAAATATAATACTTTTAATATTTTCAAAACGAAAAAACAAACTTGCTCTAGGAAAGATATAGGCTGTCAAAAAAACAGTAGCACCCCAGAGTTAGGATTTGGGCAGGGCTGTGTTTATGTCTTTCTTGGAGATTAAAAGCATCCATCTAAGGAGTCTGTGGACAACTGGACAACTGAATATTCTGAAAGAAATGGATCAGATACTAAAGTGGACAAGTATCCCAGATGATCCAGACTTGCAGACTTCCTCAATAGCTGTTTCCTGATAAGTCTACAACCAGAGCAGCTCAAAATGGCTAACTAAGACTGTTCAGCCCCACAGACTTTTCCAGCCAGGACTTCAGTAAAGCCCTGAAGTTCAGCCTCTGACTACAAAATTTTTATGACATTTAAATAGCTGAGCATAAAAAGACTGAGCATCAAATATTACTATTAACTTGCTTAACCAATTTTCCATTCTTATTTGGGCATCCAAACTGGTTTCCAAATCAGCAGGAAGTAATTTTAAGAGATCAATGTCTCATTCTCAGATGGTGGGATAGGTGATTCCCCCTCCTTTGGTCATTTGATGGGTTATAGATGTTTGCTGTTATTTAGGGGGATTGGTTACAAGTTGTTAAATGCCTTGTTAAACAAAGCATTGAAGGTTAGACCCAGGGATTTCTCTCTCTCTCTCTTTTTTCTCTACCCTTCTTTCTCTCCTATGTAGGTCAGAAAAGATTTGCAAAAATGAGATATAGACATAATATAGGAATGATAAAGAAAAAAAGGATAGAGTATTGAATATATTCTTATACATTTACATATTGATACAATAGTAAGATTATATTTGGATACATTTGTATTAATCTTTGCATATTGATACAAAATTAAGATTATATTTGGCTACATTTGTATTGATATTTGCATATTGATACAAAATTAAGGTTAACTCTTTTTAAGGTATTCTACATATGTTTTAATTAAAATGCAATGTGAAAATTTGGCGTTTTGATAGCAACTATCACAAACTGTTTAGGATAATTAAGAAATACAAACTAATACTCATTCAAACATATCATTTTGTTAGGTACTAGCATAGTTTATCACAGATGTTTTCTAAGTTAATCAGAAATAAAGTTGCTAAGAGACAAGCAAAATTTGCTTATCCAAATATACAGAGATAGATAGGTAGTCTATAAAAACCTCAAGAGGTTTTGAGAATATGGCATTCAAAGATGTTTTCCTAACTTGAGTTTTTTTGGATATTGAGACCTGTCAGCTCCTGACAGCATCCCCTATTCTACTCCGGGTAGATGATAATCATCGAAGAATTTCCATTTGCAGTTAGTGGCAAGCTTGTCACTGGGCAAGAAAAATCCTTTGCTTCAACTCTAGACAGAATGATGTCCAAAAAGGACAAAACTTGGAAGCAGGTAAGTTGACAGCCTAGCTCTGCCAAGACAGGGTAGGCAAGTCCTTCATAATTCATTCTTTACAATTAATGTCTGTGAGAGATACTGGGCCAAAAATGGGAAGGTGTATGCTCCAATGTATTGAGAGAAATTTGGGACTGCCCAGGCTGTCAGTTGTCTGTCATTTCTTAGTTTTGGAAACTTCTGTCCTTGACCTACCTGTATATTCAGATATATTTAGCCTTCTCAGATCTCTGATGGGATTGAAGACTAGAGAGTTATAGTCTACAGTTAAATTTAAGTTGTTTTGGAATTAAAAGTATACTTTCAGTCTAAGAAGATGTTTTTTAGTTGGTTATGCAAGTTAGGATGCAATCTGAGTTAGGTATAGAACTTTAAACTCATTGAAATAGATAGATAATAGAATATTATTATCATTGCCAAATATCTATGGACTGGACATTGGGAATGTATGTTATACCTTATAATTTTCATAATCGTGGCCTAATTATTCTTATTGCTTTATATTGTATTTATTGTCATATGAAAAATAGTTTTTTATTGTGCTAAAAGACAGAGCTGTTTAGAGGGAAAAGATACACCTTAAATTTTAAAAAAAGCAGACAAGAGGTTGAGGGGGAAGAGAGTAGGAGAGTGAGACTGGGAGGGGGAGAAAGAAGGAAGCTTTGGTTGAAATGTAACTTGAAGAAATAACAAAGTTGTTAAAAATACTATATATGGCCATTTACCTGCAAACAAATAGCACAGACATCACACTATTCACATAAATTAATTTTAAAGAGTCATAGGCCTAGATTAAACAGCAAAGGAGCAAAATTCCAATAATATTATTTCTAATAGTATTAATACTATAGAGAAAAATACATATGCAATTGGTTTTGGTATTACATTTTAGACACATTAATGAGAATCTATGAAGAATATGACAAACTGAATTGTGCTGTAATTATAAAATTTCAAAATGAGAAACAGCAAAACTACATTCCATATGGGAAGTATGAATTAAAAGGACAAATATTGAAATGCCACACATATGTTGGCATGTCTAGAACACCATCAAAAATCAGATACCAAAATAGATATGGAGCAGCAAGCATTCCAATCAGTTGCTGATAGGAGTGAAAAATTTTACAAGTACTTTTGCAACCAGTTTTAAAATTTATACAGCTAAGGACATGATGGCACATACCTTCAATCCCAGGAGTCCAGCACTTGGGAGTCAGAGGCAGGAATTTCTTTGAGTTTAAGGCTAGCCTGATCTTCATAGTGAATTTTAAGGCAAGTAGGTCTTTATCGAGAGGTCTGTATCAAAATAATAAATCAAAAACCAAAGTAATGAAAGTGTTAAAATATATACATATAGATAGTATTAAATTTTAAAATTAAAATATAAAGATATGCATTCTTACTTTCCCTTCTCTCTCTATCTTGTTTTCCTTACTTTTTCTTCCAACAACTCCCAATCTCCTCAATTCTTCTCAAATTGATACCCTCTTTTTAAAATTATGGCTGCATATATGAATACATAAATATGAGAATATTTGCCATATGACCCAGCAATTATATCACTTAGAATTCATCCTCAAGGTTGTTGAAAACTTGCTCACTGATTGCTATAACAATTGTATCACTGTCAAAGTTTAGAACCAACATAGATATTTTGGTACAGGTGATTGGATACATTGTGATTAATCCAGAGAAGAGAATATTAGTCATTTTCAAAATATGGAATATTTATGGTGAGAAAATGTGAAGATATAAAGGAAATGTAAAGGTATATTCTCTAGTAACTGAAGTCAATCAGGAAAAAATGTGAATTATATAATAGCAATTATATGATTTGATCAAAAAAGACAAGCATACAGTGAAGGTAAAAAGATCAGTTATAAATAGAAATTGTTATGCTGGTGGCAGGCCTCATGTAGTGTTTAAAGTGAGATAAAAATTAACTTTGTGCATATTTCCTAAAATCAAGATCATTAATGTTTAGTTTGCTCTGATGTTTCTGTTTTCTGTCATTTTTGTATGGTTAACAGGCTCATTATTTAAGTGAGTTAAATATTATAAATAAACTGGCTATATTATACTCTCCTCTAAAAAATTAGTTATAGGCAACCATGCAATATAGGAAGGAAAGAGAGATAAATGGCCAAGTAAGGATTTTTGGAGCTATGGAATAATTATTATGAAACTATCAGAGAAGGCATGTTCTCAAAATCCACAGAGAATTCATTGACTGATTGCTTGAGTAAACCATAGATACTGAATGAAAATGTTACAGCAGTGTCAGCACATCAGTTACAAAACTACAACTCTAGTAGGGGTTGTTGCTGGGGGGATATTTGAGTTCAGTGTTATACAGAAGAATCATATGCCATCACTTAAATTCTGCTATAAACAAAAATTTTTTTTAAAACCAGAGCCTTGAGAGGTCTACATAATCATTATAAAACATTTAAACTTGCCATCTCACTGAACAACAATTTTCTAATGTACATTTTGCTGAGAGCTCTGCTAATTAAATATTATAATATGGGTGCTACTTGTTTGTTTCCCTCTAGGACTTCTCTTATGCCTCATGTACTAACAACACACTAGTGAAAATATGAACAGAGAAAAAGTGGATTGTAGGTGGACATTATCTTCTGTATTGTCATTAAAGGTGTTTAATTTCTGCTAAGATCTGCACATATTCCAGTGGTGTATGGCATTGGAGCCTTTGTATTCAGCGTGGTGGTTTTAAGTGATGTTATGGAACATGAAAGGTAGGCCATGCTGGGTAGTCACCTGGCCATGCCTTCAAATGAGTTTAGATATTTCTCCTGTGACTGTAAGTTATCTATCACAAGAAATTAATATCATAAAACGAGTTTGTTACATAAAAAATTCATCTTGTGGGCTCCCACTCTGATAGGTTACCCTCTACTATCTCAGAGATTTTGAACCAGAGCCTGAAAATCCATGAGCTAGAAAGCTCTTCTACTAAGTTAGCTTAACTATTTGTTACTTAATGAGAGCAATCATTAAAGTACTCAGTAAAAACACACTTTAAAACATAACTAGAGATGACTTAGGAACACAGGAAACATGATTTCATATATATTTATTTATTAATGGTAAAACTAAAACTCATTCTATTTTCTGTTTATACCTATATTTTGAGAGTTAAGCAAACATGATTAGGACAATATTTACCCTCACTTCAGTATTTTCTAGAAACTATTTAACTTTTTTTTTGTTTCATCAATTGGATTTTGAATTCCAGACTATATTTGGATAATTATGGAAAGTTTACAGTGGTGTAAGAATCTTCTGTGTAGAACTGATTAGAATTAAAGAATTATGTTACTATGCTACCAAGATGAGAGAACCCTTACAGTTTGCCATCCTTATAATTGAAGAATGGTATATGATTACTTTAGGGTATAGATTTAAAGAAAAATTATTCTGAGGCAAAATGAAAGTCAATATATGTAAGTTATGTTATCCAATGTGCTTAAGAAATCATAGAGATTCTTGGTTGTCTAAAAGATATAATTAACTTCATTTTCCTTAACATATCAGAGTTCTGAAAACTCCCTTTACCATTTTTGGTGACCTATTTCAGCCATTTAAATCACAGTGATAGCTTTCTTTCCCTTTAAGTGTAGTGGAATAGAAACTCAAACTCATACATTATATTGTTTAAAAAAATAGTATATTTTACAATAAGACTAAGGCACCTCTTTTCATATAAAGTTTGAAAGGAACAGGCCTGCCCTTTTCTGAGAGATACTGAAGAGGAGTGAACAACAAAAGGGGGAGGAACTGGCAGGGAGGAAGGGAGAGGAAACTTCTGTGGTTGGGGTGTAATATGTGAAAGAATCAAATTATAAAATTAAAATTAAAAAGCAGAAAAAATGTAAACAATGAACAGTATTTTTTCCAATTGCAATACATTAAAGGACTAATATATTATTTTGTTCCAATGTTAGTCTTCTTGGAATAGTTTGGTTTTCTACAAGAAATTAAAAAAAAATGAAGAAAGGGCATATAAGAACAATTATGTTTAAAGAAGTATTAATATAACTTAAATAATACATTTGAGTGAGAATTCTAAATAGTACTGTTAGAGAATACTGCAGGGGACATTATTTTTATTTAACACTGCTAGTAAGAAGAAAGTATTTTATATCATATACCCACAAACAAACTGACTGAAATGCAAATTTTAGTTTTCAAGAAAAGATACGTGCTGCAGACCACGGTGTAGTGGTCTCAGCAACCGAACCAGGTTTTAAGAAGTTTTCAGGTGGGGAGCGGATTCGGCGTGACAGACAACACAACTCAAGAGAAGTTTCAGTGTTGCTGCAAAGTTTTACTTTTTTTCAAAGCAGAATTTATACAGTAAAATCAGGAAGTGTGATCATAGTTACATAGCCAAAAGCATAAACATATGTTGCTAAGAAATACCTGCTGATTTTGGAAGGAACATTGAGCTTCTTGGTGGCCCGATTGACTGTGGTCAACGAACCGGACAGTTTCTAACCATTGTGTTTTATTTTGAAACAGACCAGTATTTCAATGTCTTTTTTCTAAATCTCTTTTTACTTCCTCAATTGTTTTTCATAACCATGAACGCTTATTTGCTTTCCCTTTTACACTAGCAAGTATTGGAATATCTCCTAAGTCTTTTCATGAAACCTAAGCTATTCTTTTACCATCATCTATCATTTTCATAGGAACACCAGGTACATAGAATTTATTTGTTAATGTTCTCCGTTTTCTTTTGTATCTTGGCTGAGATCCTAACTCTTTTTCCTGTAGAAGATTAATAGCTTCATGTACTAGCATATTAGAATTGTTCTGTATTATTTGTACAAACTGCTGCAAAGGACTATTATCTGCATCTGAATTATTCATAGTTAGTATAATGTTTGGGTTTTCTGAAACATCTAGTCTTTCTTTTTGTGGGGCTGTTGCCATCTGTTTAGGGGTAGACAGCGTATTTTAAGTTCCTTTTTCAAGTACTGCACTTCTTGGAAATCTTGTATAAGCTATGAGATAAAGTAAGCATCCAAAAGTGAAACCAAGCCCTCCGAACATCCCCAACCTTTCCAGTTCCCCAGGAGACCTGATGATTCGCCCCCACAAATATCCAGGCTTCCGTCCAGCACCCCTTTTGGCTAATGGGTCATTCTTTAGGGCCTGGAAAAGCCCAGAAGAACCCCCCAGCCGTACAACACGCATGTTTGTCACACAGCGGTCGTAGCCTGCACTGCTGGCGAGGCAGGTGTGGCAGATAAGAAATACAAAATTTTATTTTTTTTCTGTGTATACCTGGCTATCCTGGACTCACTTTGTAGCTCAGGATAGCCTTGAACTCACAGACAACTGCCTGCCTCTTCTTCATGAGTGCTGTGATTAAAGGCATGCACCACCAGACCTAGTGCAAAAATTTCTTAACTAGTTTATTTTATAAAGATTTACAGAGTTTTTTTTTACTGAAAAACATTTAAATTTTAATACTTATAACATTATTCTCTTCATTATAGTAAACCTCTTCATTAAGTTTTTACTCCCATATAGATTTAAAATATTGAAATCCATAGATCTTTGAAAAATATGCTAATTCTTGGATGAGCAAGGAACAGGAAACATCCATTTTTAACCATGTGCTTTTAATGCACCTTGAAACTAAGTGAATGACTTGTTAACTTTATTTTTAAGTTTCTGAACTTAATATACCCACATTATATTATCAGTACAATGTCATTTACAAATAGCAGCAGACAAAAAGGGAAGTTCATTTCCTTCCTATTCATTTTGTATTTTTCCTCACTAGTCTATGGAACTACCCATACCTCTCAAAATATCAAATACAAATTTAGCATCTCAATGGCAAGTGACAAGAAAGAATTAATGTCTTCACAGAATCTCACAGAGACTATTGTTTTTCCTTAAATATTCAGAAAACACTTTCTATATATTAGATATGTTTGGAGTGATTTTTAATACTCCAGTGACCAGAACAAAAATAAGAAAACCGAATTTGATGAGTAATAAAAAGAGCTACCAAAAATAACTCCCAAAATCTCTCCTCAAAGACTTATATTCCAATAAGAAACCACAAGCACACACATTAAAAGCCCAGTATTGCTTCCCCAGGCTACAAAGGATTGGAAAAGAAAAGTGCAACGCTCAGTCTCAGTTTTCAACAGAGTCTCTAGGAAAGGATAGAATGAAAATTGACACTGACTAGTCACTGCCAGTGACTAGCTTGCCACTCATTCAGATAACTCCAAATGGATATTCTTTGATACTCTCTGAAATGGAATGGGGGTGCTGTTGGACACTGACATATCTCATTGTCAAAAAAGCTTAAATTACTAAAATATCTTTAAATGCCATATTCTATAGATCTCTGAGGTTTTTGAAGTCCATCTATTTATCTCAGTATGTTTGAGTAGGCAAATGTTGCTTGCTTATTATCCAATTAACTTAGAAAATATCTGGGATTAACTAAGCACCTAATAATAGCACAAATTTGATCGACTATTAGTTTGCATTTCATAATTATCCTAAAGTGTTTGTGATACCAGCTTTCAAAAGGACATCACATTTTATATAATTACATAGGTACAATACCTTAGAAAGAGTTGAAATGTATGTTATAGCAAAATATAACCTTAAATTTGTATAAATATACAAAGATCTATAAGAATAGATTCAATAATCTTCCCTTTTTTCCTCTCATTCCTGTAGTTTTTCTATATCCCTCAGTTTTTCTTTTCAACCCTTTTCATAGTATCTGAGGAAGAAGAACATAGGAAAGAAAAAGAAAGAGAAATCTGTGAGTCTAACTTTTATACCTTGTTTTCATCCTAATCAAGATCATTTAAGAGTTTACATCCAATCCCCCTAAACAACAACAGACATCTATAACCCACCAAAAGATCAAAAAACAACTGACTAACCTTCTGGGAATGGGGCATCACTTTCTTTCTAAAATTGCTTTCTGCTGATTTGGGGCATAGTTTACTTTTGGGGGACCCACTTCATTACTTCATTGGGAAAATGATCAAGTCTTAAGAAAACTAGATGCAACATTTGCTGTCCAATGTCTATGTGCTCAGTAATTTGAATATCCTTAGCAGTTTATAGTCCTCAGCTGATCCTTGTGTTGGGAAGTTATTGAAGTCCTGGTTGGAACAGTCTCAGTGATTGGAACATTTTAGCTAGCCATTTTGAAGTTGCTTTGGATGCAGATTTTTGAGGAAAAAGCTACTGAGGCAGTCTGTGAGACTGGATTATCTGGGCTACTTGTCTTGTTTTCTTTGGTTCCTGGTCCTTTTTCTTCAGACTTTTCCATTGTTCAGTGATCTCCAGATTCCTTAGTTGGATGCTTTTATTGTCATGGAAAGATAAAAACAAAACCATGCCATAACCCTAACTCTGGAGTTTCCTTTTTTGTCAGGTTATATCTTTCCTTGGGTAAAATGATTTTTGAAAAAGAAATAATATTATTTTTCAATTGAGATTTAAAAAATTCTTATGACTATTTGAAACTAAATATACCTTTAAGTGTATTTATTTTTTTGATCACAAAGTATATTCACTTAGAATTTCAGCTTGCCTTCCGCAAACAGCTTTTAAATTTAAATCACTATAAATCTTATGTGCCCACTTTGGGCTTCCAAGTACTGGGATCAAAGTAATTGGGATCTCCCAATTGCTGTGATTAAAAGTGTGAACTACCACACCTGGACCTAAGTTCTTCACTATTTGAAATTTGCTCTGTGTCAGGCTGGCCTTGACCTTAGAGATCTGTATGTTTCTGTTCACCTAGTGTTGGGATTAAAGATGCATGTCTCCCAAGTGCTGGAATTAAATGTATGAAGTATCATCATCCTGCTCACTGTAACTCCAGAATTTAGAAAACAACTAACTTTATAGTGATCTGTCTCTCTCTGCTGGAATTAAAGACATGGGTTATCAGAATGCTGCTCAAATTTTTTATCTTAGCTCTAATTTATTCCATATCTTAGAGATTTAGAAAACAAATTTTAATGGCAGTAACCCTTAATGTACTAAAAACATTTTAAATCTCTTAACTGAATTTGAAATATCTAACAACAAAACATTCTTTTTATTTAAGAAGAAAATTCAAAAGCTGATGTCCAAGATAGTGGGTACCATGTGGCAATCTCTAACAGAATTGAGGCATGTGGTTTAAGAAAACACACATTTCTGGTTCCTGCACTCTTATCCCTTTCTCTCATCAGCTTCCCCTTCTCTATAGAAATGGGAAGCCCCCTCCCTCAGCACCCATCCCATCCCACCCCAGGATATTGAGTCACATCACATCTGAGCACTTCTTCAATTGAAGCCAGGCACCACAGCCCCATTTAAGGGGAGTGATAAAAAAATCAGGCCTCATAGTCCTTGACAGAGTTTGCCCCTCCTCCACTTGCTAGGGGTTCACATGGTTACCAACCGACCCATCACTTACATATGTATAGGTGCTTGGGTTCAGTTCATGCATGACCTTTGAATGGTGGTTCAGACTCTGTGAGGCTCCATGGGTTAGTTGATTCTGTTGGTCTTCTTGTGGAGTTCTTGTCTCTTCTGGGCCTTTCTATCATTCCCCTCCATTCTTCCACAAGATTCCCTGGTTTCAGCATGTTTTTTGGTGAGTCTCAGCTTCTGTATGAATCCTCTGCTGCATGGAGGTTCTCAGAGAACAATTATGCTATGTTCCTGTCTGAAATCAAAGCATAGAGTATCAATAATAGTGTATAGGGTTTGACTCTCTCCCTTCAGATAGGTCTAAATTTGGGCGAGTTATTAGTTGGTTATTCCCCAATGTCTGCTATATTCTTATACATCTTGTATATAGGGTAAATTTTGAGATGAAGGCTTTGTCCCCTAGAAGTCCTACATAGTCAGTGGGAGACCTCCTCAATCTCCTCATCTCCTGCTAGTAGGATTTACAGCTGAAGTTATCTCCATCTGCAGCTATTCTCAGAGATGACTGCTCCCCCTCCGTTTCCTTATCTTTCACCCAGCCCATTCACCACCTGTCCCTTCTCTCCTGATGGCTGATCCATGGCTCCTTTTCCTACCCTTTCCATATCCTACCCAGTTCCCTCTCTTCATCTACTTCTGCTGTGTCTTCACTTTTTCCTTCTGAGTGAATTTCAAGTATCCTTTCTTGGGCACTCAATTAATTAGCTTCTTTGAGTCTGTGTATTGTAGTATGGTTATCCTGTCTAAATAGCTAGTAGCCACTTATGAGTGAGTACATACAATATGTATGTTTCTGGGTCTGGATGATCTTTTCTACTTCTGTCCATATGCCTGCAAAATAGCAGAATTCCATTGTATAAATATACCACATTTCCTTTTTCCATTCTTTGGTTGAGGGGGCATTTAAGTTGTGTCCAATTTCTAATTATTATGAATAAAGCTGTTATGACAATAGATAATCAAATATCCTTGCACTATGGTGGGGAATCTTTGGAGTATATTCCCAGAATTGTTAGAGCTGGGTCTTGAGGAAGAACTATTCCCAATATTCTGAGAAACCACCAAATCAATTTCCAAAGTTGTACAAGTTTGTACTCCCATCAGCAATGGAGGAGTGTTCTTTCTCTACATCTATGCCATCATGTGCTGTCCTTTGAGTGTTTGATCTTAGCCATTGTGACCAGTGTGAGAAGGAATCTCAAGGTCATTTTGGGTTGTATTTCCCTGGTGTCTAAGGACAATGAATGAAAATTAAAATAAATAAAATTTTAAAAAGCTTGCAGCTAGTATTAACCACAAGTCTTCTTACAAAACCACCTATTTTGATATATTTTGAATCATTACATATATGTTCATATTTAAATAATCCTGTCATACAAGTGTAAGTCTTACTTGTAACAATAATAGTAACATGACGTACTAAAATAGATTGGAGGAATGTTTATCTGTGTTTTCCATTGCTGCAACAAAGTACATCCCCATAAATTCATGGCTATATTAGCCACATATGGCTTTAATTTACCTAATTGTCTTTCTGATCCTATGTACTCTATCCATGTTGCACTGTGTTTTACCTGAGATAAAGTTTCAATCTCTAGAAACTGAATATTTTTTCTTTTTTTTCAGAATATATTTATTTCTTCAAATTACATCTCAATCACAGTCTCCTCCCTCTTCCCCCTCCCAGCCCCAGCCTCCTATTCTTTTCACCCCTCCACAGTATCTGGTTTTTTTTTAATTTAAGGCATATCTTTTTCCCCAACAGTTCCCCTTTTAGTCCAATTAAAGACTCTTTTCCTTGTAACAATAAATACAATACAAAACAATAAGAACAATTAGGCAACAAGTATGAAAATTATAGGTATAACATACATTCTCAATGTCCAGTCACTCTATATATTTTGCAACTGATAATAATATTCTATTATCTATATATTTCGATGAGTTTAAAGTTCTATACCTAACTCAGTTTCCATCCTAACTTGCATTACCAACTTAAAGACATCTTCTTAGACCTAGATCATCATTTTAATTCATAAGCAACTTAAAACTTAACTGTGAGACTATAACTGTCTATTCTTCAATGACACCAGAGACCAGAGAAGGATAAATATATCTGAATAAACAGGAAGTGCAGGGCAAGCAGTAGAAACTGCCTATTTACATCTTTAAGAGGCCAATCTGGATGCCAAGATTTTGAAAAAAAATATTGTTGTGTCTGCTTCTGTGTCTACTAAACCTTCGATTTCAATGCCATTTATTTGTATTTTTAGCTTGATCTCTGATCATTCATAACAGCTTGCCAAAATGTTTGCTTTGTGGTGTCCCCTGAATTTTTTGTACTATTTACTGAAGCTGTTCTGTACTAGCTAATATCCAGAGCAGTGTTTTTGTTTTTGTTTGTTTTTTGTTTGGGTTTGCTGTTGTTTTCAAATGCCAAAGTACTTGTTAACTCTTGTGTGTGACCTCAGGGTTTGTTACAGCTCTCTCCACAGCTGAAGTCAGCCTCTGTAAAAAGTCAGTAAAGAGACATGAGGCCCCAAAATTAGAACCACAAAATATAACAAGGGGAATAAATGTCACAACTGATTAAATGCTTGGTGAGGGACACTAAGCTGACTTAAGAGAAGAAATTCATATGGATGATATTGCAATGGAACAATGCTATAATACAGATTTAAGAGCCTGGGATAAGGTTACAGAAAGCAGTGTTGTTTTTAGCAACAGGTATTAAATCTTTTTTTGTTTGTTTGTTTGTTTTAATGTTTATTTATTACTTCAAGTTACATCTTGAACACAGATCTCTCTTTCTAACCCTCCCACGTCTCTTCATCCCACCCTCTTCCCCTCTCCTACTTATCCTCCTCCACCAGAGTGGGGTGTCCCTACATATCAGCTCCCCACATTTCAGCAGTCATATAAGGGATAAGAGCTTCCTCTTGCATTGGGGGCCTACATTGTAGCACCACCAGGGAAAAGTGTCCCACTAACAGGTAGCAAAGTCCATGTTCATGTTCCTTTTGGTGTGTTTGTTGTAGGACAGTTATCCTCTACTATATGTCTAAAATCCAATTGTAAGTTAACAGATGCCATGAACATCTTTTGGAGTCTGGGTTAGCTCACTCAGGATGAGTTTTTCTAGTTCCATCCATTTGGCTGCAAAATGCATGATTTCCTTGTTTCTGATTGCTCAGTAGTATTCCATTATGTAAATGTACCATAGAAGGAACACTGCCAAACTCATACTAGGAGGCCACAGTCACCCTGATCCCTAAACCACATGAAGATCCAACAAAGAAAGAGAACTTCAGACCAATTTCCCTCATCAACAGAGATGCATAAATGCTTAATAAAATACTGGCAAACTGAATCCAAGAACACATCAAAAGTATCATACACTATGGTCAAGTAGGCTTTATCCCAGAAATGCAAGGGTTGTTCAACATAGGAAAATCCATCAATGTAATTCACCATATAAGCATGAAAGAAAAAAAAAACACATGATAATCTCTCTAGATGCTGAAAAATCATTTGACAAAATCCAACACCCCTTCATCCTAAAAGTCCCAGAGAGAGCTGGCATACAAGGACCATACCTGGAAATAATAAAGGCGATATACATCAAACCAGTAGCCAACATCAACTTAAATGGAGAGAAACATAAATCATTTCCTCTAATCTCAGGGACAAGGCAAGGATGCCCACTCTCCCATATCTCTTCAACATAGTACTTGAAGCTCTAGCCAGAGCAATAAGACAACTAAAGGAGATTAAGGGGATACAAATTGAAAAGAAGTCATGTTATCCCTATTTGCAGATGATATCATAGTATACATAAGGAACCCCCAAACTTCCACCAGATAATACTACAACTGATAAACACCTTCAACAAGGTGGCTTCATATAAAATTAACTCAAAAAAATCAGAAACCCTTCTTTACACAAAGGATAAATGGGCTGATGAAGAAATTAGGAAAACAACACCTTTCACGATAGCCAGAAACAATATAAAATATCTGGGAGTAACTCTAACCAAGCAAGTGAAAGACAGGTAGTAAATCTCTTAATTGTTCGGTGGATGTGTTTCTCTGAAGCTGACAAGAAATGATTGAATCAAATTTGATATCAGGTCCTGTGGGTAGCCCCCTAGGACATTTCCCAATGACAAAGTATTACCTTGCCTATCCCTTATTGATCTGCATTCATTAGTCCAATTGTTGCCTTTGCCACATTTTCTACATACTCCAGAAGGCTGAAGTCTTCTTTTTTGATTATTTATAGAACAAAACAAACAAACATTGTTTCTAGTAATGGACTGCCTACAATCCCTTTTAAACTGATCTTGCTCAACACAATTAAAACATCTGCCATTTTTTTCTTAAGAATTTCACAAATCACTTCTATCAAATTAGCATCCTCAACATCATATTCAATATCAGTTGTATTTCCAATCCATTCCTATATTCATGCTGATCTTACCTTTAAAGGTCTACTCACCCTTTTGCATTCTGAATGAGCATTTTCAAAAGCCAAAATTCAATTAGTTTTTTTTTTCTAACATCTAAATCTGATATTGCTCTATTTATAGCTGAAGTCAATCTTTGAAAAAAATTAGTGAAGGCATTTTTGGGCCTTGTAAAATTTTAGTAAATGACTCAGACCTCTTTCCTGGTTCTTCAACCTTCTCCCAGGCATTTAAACCTGCTAAATGATATAGCGCCAAGGTGAGATCATCAAATTCAAGCAGCCTTTTAAAATGAACATATTGGCCTTCACCCAGCAGCCGACACTGGGAAATATCACTACCTCTGTCTTGATTGCATTGTTCTATGGCCCTAGCTTCTTCTTTCTACCATGATCAACTATTGTATCTGAACACCAGGTCCCAATATTGCTATTGCTATATCTTTCCAGTCTTGGGGGATAATTCTGTGTTGTCCATGAATTTTGAATCTGCTTATCATAGGATGAATTCATACTGTAGAAAATGATTGCTTCTTTAAATCTCATCAAATATGTCTATAGGATTCCATTTAATTTCGATATAACCTCGTGGGTGCCTATCATCTCCTGGTAGTTTTTTTTCTTTTTTTTTCCTTTATTTTTTATTTCTTCAAGTTACATCTCAATTGCGGTCCACTCACTATTCCCCCTCCAGTCCCACCCTTCCACCCTCAACCCCCCATCCTCTTCCCTTTTTTTTTCTTTTAAGTTGAAGGTATATCTTATTTACCCTACAGTTTCCCCCTTCAGTCCAACAAATGGCTCTTTCTCTTATAATAATAAATACAATACAGTACAACAGAGGCAATTAGGCCACAGTTATGAGGGTTATTTGGCTTAACGTACATTCCCAATGACGAGTCCATATGTATTTGGTACCTGACTTTAACATTCTACTATCTAACCATCTCCATGAGTTTAAATTCTATATCTGACTCAACATTCATACTAATTGCAACACAATTTTAAAAGTATCTTCTTAGATCTATAACACTCTCTTGACTCCTAAATAACTCAAAATTTAATTATGAGACTCTATCTGTTCTTCAATCACCTCAGAGACCTGAGAGGGATAAATATATCTGATTTTATAGGAAGTGCAGGGTCTGCAGCTTCCCAAACTAAGAAATGACATACCAGTGGCTGCCTGGACAGTTCCCATTTTCTCTCCATACATTACAGCATCGCTCTTCAGTCGTTTGGCCCCGCTTCTCTGACAGACATTGATTGTAGAGCAGGGGTTATGAAGGATTTACCTACCCTGTCTTGGCAGAGCTAGGCTGTCGACTTACCTGCTTCCAAGTTTTGTCCTTTTTGGACAGCATTCTGTCTACAGTTGGAGCAAGGGGCTTTTCCTACCAAGAGATAGGCTTGCGACTAATTCAATCATCTCCCACTGGAGATTCTTCGATGCTCCTCTTCTACTTGGAGGAGAATAGGGGGTGCTGTCAGGAGTTGATATGTCTTGATATAAAAAAATCTAAAGTTACAAAAACATCTTTGAATGCCATATTCTGCAGATCTCTTGAGGTTTTTGAAGAGGCCCTATCTATCTCTTACATTAGGGTAAGCAGATGTTGCTTGTCTCTTAGCAGGTTTATTTCTGATTAGCTTAGCAAGTAACTATAATAGGCTGTCATAGTACCTAACAGAATGACTGGCTTGCATAACCATTAGTTTGCATTTCTTAATTATCTTCAACAGTTTATGACAGTTAGTAGTAAAAGGCCGAAACATCACATTTCATTTTTTTCTTTACCTCCTAACCTTTCCATCCCATTTCTCTGGGGTGGGATGTCCTTATATAACAGTCCCTCATCTCAGTTGAGAGGTCATATGAGGGCCAAGAGCCTCTTCATTCATTGGGGTTCTACGAAGCAGTACCATCAGTGAAAAGTGTCTCGTTGACCGGGAGAGAGAACTACTAAACAAACAAATCAATAAGCATACAATAGATAGAAAAGACTAAAAAATAGAAAAAAATATAACTAATATATAAAAAATAAATAAAAATTAAAAATAAGAAATCTATGTCCAAGTTCCCTTTGGTGTGTTAGTTGTAGTATTGATACCTTCTACTATATAGCTAAAATCCTACTATAAGTGAATAGATGACATATGTGTCCTTCTGAGTCTGGGTTAGTTCACTCAGGATGAGCTTTTCTAGTTCCATCCATTTGGCTGCAAATTGCAAAATTTCATTGTTCCTGATAGCTGAATAATATTCCATTATGTAGATGTACCACAGTTTTTTAACCCATTCTTCGGTTGAGGGATATCTGGGTTGTTTCCAGTTTCTAGCTATTACAAATAAGGCTGCTATAAACATAGATGAGGAAACTTACGTATGATTCCGTGAAGAGGCATTGGGGTGTATACCCAGAAGTGGTATGGCTGGGTCCTGAGGCAGAGCTATTCCAAGTTTTCTAAGATATCGCCAGACTGACCTCCATAGTGGTTGCACAAGCCTGCATTCCCACCAGCAATGGAGTAGGGTACCCCTTTCTCCACACCCTCACAAGCATGTGCTGTCATTTGAGTTTTTGATCCTAGCCATTCTGACAGGTGTGAGATGGAATCTCAGAGTCGTCTTGAGTTGCATTTCTCTGATGATTAAGGATGTTGAGCATTTCTTCAAGTGTCTATCATCCATTAGGGATTCCTCCTTTGTGAATTCTCTATTTAGCTCTGTCCCCCATTTTTTGATTGGATTATTTGGTTTCTTGGCATTTAATTTCTTGAGTTCTTTGTAGATATTGGATATTAGCCCTCTGTCAGATGTGGGGTTGGTGAAGATTTTCTCCCAGTCTGTAGGCTGCCATTTTGTTAGAATGACAGTGTCCTTTGCCTTACAGAAGATTTCAGTTTCATGAGGTCCCATTTATTCATTGTTGATCTCAAGTCCTGAGCTGTTGGTATTCTGTTCAGGAAGTTGTCGCCTGTGCCAATTAGTTCGAGGGTTTCTCCCACTTTATCTTCTAGTAGATTTAGTGTGACTGGCCTTATGTTAAGGTCTTTGATCCACTTGGATTTAAGTTTTGTACAAGGTGATAAGTATAGGTCTAACGTCATTCTTTTACAAATGGACATCCAGTTGGACCAGCACCATTTGTTGAAGATGCTGTCCTTCTTCCATTGTGCTGTTTTGGCTTCTTTGTCAAAAATTAGGTGGCCATAAGTGTGTGGGTCTATTTCTGGATCTTCAATTCGATTCCATTGATCTACTGGTGTGTTTCTATACCAATACCATGCTGTTTTTACAACTATTGCTCTGTAGTACAGCTTGAAATCTGGGATGGTAATAACTCCAGATGTTTTTTTTTTTTTTAATTGTACAGGATTGATTTAGCTATTCTGGGCTTTTTGTTGTTCCATATGACATTGAGAATAGCTCTTTCCAAGTCTATAAAAAATTGTGTTGGTATTTTGATAGGAATTGCATTGAATCTATATACTGCTTTTGGTAGGATTGTCATTTTTATTATGTTGATCCTACCTATCCATGAGCATGGGAGATCTTTCCATCTTCTAAAGACCTCTTCCATTTCTTTCTTAAAATGCTTGAAGTTCTTGTTGTACAGGTCTTTACTTGCTTGGTTAGAGTTACCCCCAGGTATTTTATGTTGTTTGTGGCTATTGTGAAGGGGGTTGTTTCCCTTATTTCTTTCTCAGCCCATTTGTTTGTTGTATAAAGAAGGGCTTCTGATTTTTTTGAATTAATTTTGTATCCAGCCACTTTGCTGAAGGTGTTTATCAGCTGTAAGAGTTCTCTGGTGGAATTTTTGGGGTCGCTTATGTATACTATCATATCATCTGCAAATAGGGATAATTTGACTTCTTCGTTTCCAATGTTTATCCGTTTGATGTCCTTTAGTTGTCTTATTGCTCTAGCAAGAACTTCAAATACTATATTGAAGAGATATGGTGAAAGTGGACATCCTTATCTTGTCTCTGAGTTTAGAGGAAATGCTTCAAGTTTCTCTCCATTTATTTTGATGTTGGCCACTGAACTTCTGTATATTGCCTTTATTATTTCTAGGTACGGCCCTTTTATGCCTGTTCTCTCCAGAACTTTTAGCATGAAGGGGTGTTGAATTTTGTCGAATGCTTTTTCTGCTTCTAGCGAGATTATCATGTGGTTTTTTTCTTTCATCTTGTTTATATGGTGAATGACGTTGATAGATTTTGTAAGTTGGACCATCCCTGCATCCCTGGGATGAAGCCTACTTGATCATAGTGTATGATACTTTTAATGTATTCTTGAATTTGGTTTGCTAGTATTTTATTAAATATTTTTGCATCTATGTTCATGAGGGAGATTGGTCTGAAGTTCTCTTTCTTTGTTGGGTCTTTGTGTGGTTTAGGAATCAGGGTGATTGTGTCCTCGTAGAATGAGTTTGGCAGTGTTATTTCTGATTCTATTTGGTGAAAGAGTTTGAAGAGTATTGGTGTTAGCTCTTCTTTGAAGGTCTGGTCGAATTCTGTGCTAAAACCATCTGGCCCTGGGCTTTTTTTGGTTGGGAGATTTTTAATGACTGTTTCTATTTCCTTAGGGGTTATAGGGCTGTTTAATCTGTTTATCTGATCTTGATTTAGCTTCGGTAGGTGGAATCTATCAAGAAAATTGTCCATTTCACTTCAATTTTCAAATTTGGTGGAGTATAGATTTTTAAAGTAGGATCCAAATATCCTCTGCATTTCCTCAATGTCTGTTGTTATTTCTCCCTTTTCATTTCTGATTTTGTTGGTTTGTGTTTTCTCCCTCTGTCTTTTAGTTAATTAGGCTAAGGGTCTGTCTATTTTGTTGATTTTCTCGAAGAACCAACTCTTGGTTTCATTGATTCTTTGTATAGTTCTTTTTGTTTCTAAGTTGTTGATTTCAGCCCTAAGTTTGATGATCTCCTGCCTTCTGCTCCTCTTGGGAGTGTTTGCTTCTTTTTTTTCCAATTCACCCAGTTTAGCTGTTACTTCACTAATATGAGCTGTCACAATTTTCTTTTTGAAGGCACTTAGTGCTATGAACTTTCCTCGTAGCACAGCTTTCATTGTGTCTCATAGGTTTGGGTATGTTTTGTCTTCATTTTCGTTGGATTTTAAGAAGTCTTTGATTTCCTTCTTTATTTCTTCCCTGACCCAGTGGTCCTCTAGTAAAGAGTTGTTCAATTTCCATGTGAGTGTAGACTTTCTGTTGAGTCTTTTGCTATTGAAATCCAGCTTTATTCCATGGTGGTCTGATAAGATACAAGGGGTTATTTCAATTTTCTTGTATCTGTTGAGGCTATCTTTGTTTCCAACTCTATGGTCGATTTTGGTGAAGGTTCTGTGAGGTGCTGAGAAAAAGATGTATTCTTTTGTGTTTGGGTGAAATGTTCTGTAGATATCTGTTAGGTTCATTTGGTTCATGATCTCTGTTAGACTCATTATTTCTCTGTTTAGCTTCTGTCTTGATGATATGTCCATAGTTGTGAGTGGGGTGTTGAAGTCTCCCACCACTAAAGTGTTTCGATCGATGTGCGATTTAAGTTTTAGAAGCGTTTCTTTTATAAATGTAGGTGCCTTTGTATTTTGGGCATAGATGTTCAATATTGAGATGACCTCTTGGTGTATATTTCCTTTAATGAGTATGTAATGCCCTTCTCTGTCTTTTTTTATTAACTTCAATTGGAAGTCTATTTTGTTTGATATTAGGGTGGCTACTCCAGCTTGTTTCCTGGGTCCATTTGCTTGGAAGACCTTTTCTCAGCCCTTTACTCTGAGGTAGTGTTTCTCTTCAATAGTGAGATGTGTTTCTTGTATACAGCAAAAAGATGGGTCTTGTTTACGGATCCAGTCTGTAAGTCTGTGTCTTTTTATTGGGGAGTTGAGTCCATTGATGTTGATGGATATTAGTGACCAGGGGTTGTTATTTCCCATTATTTTGGTATAGCTGGCTGTCTTGTGTTTCTCTTTTGTTTAGTTGCTGTGGAGGTTTCTATTTCTTCTGTTTTTTTGGATGTAGTTATCTTCTCTGTGTTAGAATTTTCCTTCTAGGATCTTCTGTAGGGCTGGGTTTGTGAGGAGATATTGTTTGAATTTGATTTTGTCATGGAATATCTTGTTTTCTCCATCTATGTTGATAGAGAGTTTTACTGGGTATAGTAGTCTGGCTGGGCACCTATGTTCTCTCAGGGCTTATAGGACATCCATCCAGGCCCTTCTAGCTTTTAAAGTTTCTGAGGAGAAGTCAGGTGTGATTCTGATGGGTCTGACATTGTATGTGACTTGGCCTTTTTCTCTTACAGCTTTTAATATCCTTTCTTTGTTCTCTACATTTGGAGTTTCTGTTATATGTGGCGAGAGGAGTTTCTTTTCTGATCTAATCTGTTTGGTGTTCTGTAAGCCTCTTGGATTTTTACTGGCATCTCTTTCTTTAGGTTTGGGAAGTTTTCTTCTATGATTTTGTTGAAGATGTTTCCTGGACCATGGAGTCGGGAGTCTTCTCTTTCCTCTATGCCTATAATTCTTAGGTTCTGTCTTTTCATTGAGTCCTTGATTTCTTGGATGTTGTGGGTGAGAGATTTTTTAGCCTTCCCATTTTCTTTGGATGTTGTACTGATTTCTTCCATCGAATCTTCCATGCCTGAGATCCTGTCTTCCATCTCTTGCATCCTATTTTTCATACTCACATCCGTAGTTCCTGTTCTCTTCTCTTGATTCTCCATTTCCTCTTTTAACTCTGACTGTGTTTTCTTTATTGTTTCCATTTCTATTTTCATGTCTTGAATGGTAGTGTTCGTTTTGTACATTTCCTTCTCCAGTTTGCTTGTTTTTGTCTGAAGATCTTTCATTGTTTTATCCTTTTCCTGTTCAAGCTTGGTTACCTTGGCTTGGAGCTCTTTAATGATGTTATTGTTTGTTTTGACTTGTAGAATTGTGGTTTCTTTGAATTCCTTCATAGTTTTAAGTTCTTCTTGAAGGGACTTTATCACTTTCCATATTGTAGAATTGTCATCGTTTTCATATGTTTCAGTTGTGGTGAGGTGGTTTGGGCTGGAGGGAATAGGGTTGCTTTCTTTTGTTGGAGACATTTCGCTTTGTTTTTTTCTTTGTCTCAGGCCTCTGGCCATGTGGAATTTATTTTTTTCACTGTCTTCTGGTCTTGGGTCCAAAGGGGTCACTGTGGTGTAGGAGTTGCCTTACTCCACCCCTATAAGGTGAGTCATTCAGTCCCGCCTCCCAGGTGGGGACCTAATTAATTCAGGTGGCGGAGCTGTGCACAAGTAAGCTCTGATTCCCCACTGGAAGGGCCCTTACTAGTACAAAATTTCGATATAGGACAGTTTCAAATATCTCACAGTTTTCCCAGGGTTGGTTCCTGTAGGGGGTAAATTTGCAGTTCAGCTCCAATAGCCTTGCTGCTCCCAAGGCTTGGAAGCTGGCCAGTGACATCACAGACTGGGATCTGAAGGCGCTTTGCAGTGGAGCTACTTCACTTCCAAGGGTTGCAACCTTTTCCAGATCTGTGTGAGATCTGGTAGTGCCCAGCAGGGTGGGGATTATCTCTGCGTGGTTTCTGAATCTGCCGGCTGGGTATTAGGTTGGAATTTACTGGGGATTTCTCCTTTTGGGGGGATGGGTTATCCCGATTCCCGGGTCCAGAGGTTTCCTAGCATGTCCGAGAGTTGGAAGGGGCATCCTGCCCAGGTGTCTTCTGTGGTCCCTGTGTAGCTGGGTGCAATTTAGAAGGGGTCATGCCCTTTGTACAGCATCCTGCAACACTTGTCACCTTGTGACTGTTGACCCCGAAATCAAAATACATTCGCGCTGGCCGCTGCCATCTTGGATAACTGGCTAAACTAAGGTTGGTTTTCTAACAATCTTGGGCAGCCTCCTTTCAGTTTCCTTATGTGATGGCATGGTAAGTTCTTAGCTAAAATCCTCTGTCTGTGTCTGGGTATTTTTCTTTCTTTCTTTCCTTTTTAAAAAATTTTTTTTGAAAACAAATTTTTGTGAATTTCACATCACACACCCTGTTCCATTCCATCTCCCACCTCCCCCTCGTCCCACCCTCCACCCTTAAAATCTGTCCCAGCATAGAAAATAACAGCTCATTGTAGAAGTTGCAGTGTATCTCAGTATGTCTCACAATATTTCCTTTTGTCAACACATACTACTTGCAAATGTTCATTATAATAACTCCTTGGTCTGGTACAAGGCCCCTGGTTTCTGTCACTCCATCAGTACTGGAACCTAACAAGAACTCCTTTCAGATATGCCATGACTATCCTGTATCATGAAGATCCTCCAGTCCTGGGCTGTGGAACTGACCTCTTCTTGCACTCCAGTAGTTGATCCATAGGGTAGATGTTTAGGTGGGCCAACTCAAAGCCCTGGTTCTGGACCTACAACTCCCTCTTTCATTGCCAGTTCTACTATGGAAAAATGCAGGGCCTGCTTTCCAGAGTGCTGCAGCATGTGAGGAGGAGGGACAGCTCTTCTGCTCTTGTGAACCCTTCTGGGCCAGATCTCCCGTTGGCCAATGGTGGTGAGGGCAAAAAGGAAGGAAGGGCATCTCTCCCTAGCCAACACCTCCACAGAGCAGACCGAAGGCAGGGCTGGCTCTCCCACACTCACTCCCTCAGGCATTGCTCACTCACCCACAACCCCCACATCCAGGGCCAGACAGTTCTTTTAGTTTCTGGCTTGTTTCCTGTCCTGGGAGCGCATCTGGTGCTTGACTGGTAGTGATATAGTAGTCATCTCAGGCTACAACATGGAGCCAACGTGGTGTTGGTATCCAGTTTGCTTCTCCCCCACCCAGGAATGGTAGGCTACTATTCACTAAGATATTCATAGGTCAGAACACTGAATGTAGATATATCCTCTCTCCTCTCTGCCACCTACTGATGTACATGTGACATAGCAGTCACATCTGCAGTGCCTCTGGGGGCAAGCTGAGTATTTTCTTATTCTTATTTACAGATCTTTCTAAGGCATGTATAAGTTTCCCTTTAAGTCTTTCTAAGGCGTATAATTAATAAATACAGTTTTCATATTTTCTTTTTTCCTGTATCTCTAAAGTCTTTTTCTTTGGATGGATACAGAAAGCCATTATGCATATTAAGGATAAAATATAAAATATCAAAATGATAATTGTAGAATTAATTAATGAAAGTATTTACTAGTATTTGTGTTATATATAATGGGATGGCAGTGATAATCCTTAACCTGCCATTATAAATGAGCACATAGAGACACCTGATGGATTTTATCAAGCTATAGGCCTGGATTGTAAGTCTTAGCCCATCTAAGCTAGCCCTTAATTATATTCCCCAAATATGACCTCTTAAATACATAAGCCCCCTGTTATTCCCTTTGATATTCCAATGTTCCACGCCATGTGGAATGATATTCTTTTCTCTAACCTATGGCATGTGTCCTCCTTCCTACTCTTGGCTTCTTCTTCTTCTTCTGGAGGCTTCTTCTCCTTTTTCTAAGGATTAACACCACCATCCCATTAAATATAATGTAAATACTAGTAAATAATTAAATTAATTAATTCTATAGATAATAATTGTAATTGGCATTGATACAATTTCAGTTAAGCCATTTAGCTTTTCGTTTTCTGCTTCTATTTTCAAGCCATTTAGAGTGGGTACTACATAGGGTACTAGAGCTTTCTAATATGTTTCCCATACTTAAATTTCTCATTGAGCACTTCTTAAATGACTTACCAAATCTGCTGGCTTCTCAGTTTGATACAACTGGGGTGATTTCTCTGTCAATGGGGTTGTTATAAGACGAAGCACCAAAATGCTTTAAAAAACTAAAATATTATGGTGATTTGATTTTACCAATGAAGACTCAGGAGTCAGATGGGTTGAAAACTTGCTAGCTCAGAGAGACAGAGAAAGCACCCAGCTCATGCCAAACTAAACTCCCTCCAAACTCAAAGCCAAAAACCCAAAGCTAAAACACTTCCTCTTTTCCATGCTGTTTTAAATACACTTCAGCAAAATGTTCTTCCTTCCTTTTTAATCTATGTCAGCTGGTTTCTTGCTGCCTCTTTATTTAATCCTGTATGCAGAAAGCTCTTGGATTATGCCAGGTGTGGTGGCGCACGCTGTTAGTTCCAGCACTTGGGATGCAGAGGCAGGTGGATCTCTGTGAGTTCAAGGCCAGCTTGGTCTACAGAGTGAGTCCAGAATGGCCAAGGAATACATAGAGAGAAACCCTGTCTCGAAAAACCAAAAAAAAAAAAAAAAAGAAAGAAAAAGAAATCTCTTGGATTAAAGGTGTGTGCTAGGGCAGAGTCACACTGTAACCATTTGTTTACAGTAAAAAAAGAAATTTCTAGGATTAAATACTGAGCCATTCCACAATTAGAAACATGTTTTTACAGTTTATAATCTTGGGGTTTAGGTGTGATCAAATATTCTGGAACACTAACTTGCCCTTTACATATGGCACCAATATGATTCACTTACCTCATTCTTGTCTCTATTTCTTTAAAATATCACCTTTTAGTAGCATTTTCTGGTGACCAACCTTGTGGGTACATGAGCCTCTATGAGATAAAGGATATCTAAATCAAGTAAAAGTAAAAAAAGATTCTTTTACTAATAAATGTGAGCAAGAACAAAGCAATTAGAAAGGCTGAAGGAAAGAAAGATCAAGATGGGAGAAATGTGACCTTATGAAATCACTGTGATATTTTTTGAGAAGGTGAGAGGATATAGAAAAATTATGAAACTGAACTATATACCAGAACTCTCTTAAAGTTGCAAAATGCGAAGAAACGGACCAGGAGAGCCTTCACAAGACTCCTGCTGGTACTTGAATTGTAGCCAACTTGAGGCCTATCTTGTATTTCTATTAAGCAATAGAAGTGCAAGATTATAGATGTATGCCCTGTTTAGCCACTGTCTTCATCTATTTTGCGCTAATGGAACAGAAAATTTTGGCAAGTAATTTAGAAAAAAAGATGTTTTACTTTACAGTACTGGTTCCTGAAAAACCCTAATTCTATTCCTTGGAATCTGATAAGGAGTTTCTTGCTGTATCTACATGACACAACATGGAAGTTCCTAGTGGGGGTAGATGTATCTTTTGGGCCAGAAGAACAGAAGGAAAAAACTGCTGTTGTAAACACCTTGTACAGACAGGTTAATACCCAATTTAAAGCACTTCCATTAAATATCAGAATTCCACTGGCGGTTAAGGGTCAACTACATATATTTAAGAGCATTACAGACACTAACTTTAGGATAACAGGAATAAAAGTTGAATATATTGTTTTAAGGATTATCCTGGTTTAGTTCATAGGTGTTTGTATATTCTTCCTCAATAACCAAGATTCACTAGTAATGATAGTTAGCTAGGTTTCCATTACTGTGCATGATCTCCACCTTGCAAAGTAGTTCTTTTTTTTAAAGATTGATTTTATTTTATGTACATGAGTGCTCTCTCTGAACATACACCTGCAGCCAGAAGAGGGCATCAGATCACATTTTGGATGGTTGTGAGCCAACATGTTGTTGCTGGGAATTGAACTCAGGACCTTTGGAAGAGCACTAGCAAGTCCCCTTAACCGCTGAGCCATCTCTCCAGCCCCCTGCAAAGTAGTTCTTAAATCTAAAAATATTTGTTTTTATATCCACAGATAAGTGTAGTCTTTATTCCTTCATCAAAGAAACTTTTCTATCCAACAGAAGGAGAACATTATAGAAAATCACAATCAATCAAAATGTAGAATTTAGCAGCCCATCCTCAATGGCTAGATCTATAAAACACTCCTGTACCTAAGGTTCAGGGAAGTTGTGGAAGAGGAGGCTGAGCGATTGACTGAAAGCCAGAACATCAGGGAATTTGGTATGAGACTGGGTCTTTTAGTAATGTCAGAAATTTTACCCAAGTTGTCTCATCAACATGACTGTCCAAATGTGAGCTGGACAAGAATGATGCCCATGAACTTGACAAACTGGGTAGAGAAAAGCCTATGAGTCCTTAAATCTACAAAAAGTGCTGCAGGCAATTGAGAAAAGCTGTGAAAAGGAGAAGTAGCTTTCCCCAGGGAAGAGCACATCAATTTGTTGTCTAGTGCCAGTCAGTGCTGAAAACATACATTCAGGTAGCAGTAATATACAGACAGAGCACATTATCAATAGGTGTTTATGTTTAAGTATATCCTTACATGCATACAATAACAGTTTTAAAAAGAGGCCATGGATTTTGAAGAAGAGAGGGAAGAGTTTATGTGATGGTTTGGAAGGAGGAAAGGGAAGGGAAATGCTAGCAAATTATAATTTCAAAAATCAAAATGTAACTTTGGATGCAGAAAAAGAAATGAGAGCATAAGAGACATATGTGTATGTGTTCAATATATATATATATATATATCTGTGTATGTATGCATAACATATATGTTTATATATATTCATGTGTTCAGTAAATGTGTTCATATATATGTATGCATATGTTATAGATTTCTGTTCCTGTGCTATGTACATGTGTAAATTATCAGTATCTTCCAGGACACCCCACAAAAAATGGGTGAAGCAAGGGGAGAAAGTGATGAAATTCTAATTCCATTGAAAATTCTATGAAGCAGGAGGATATTTTAATTCTTCTGTTTGAATTTTTATATAATTATATAAATAATTATTACTTGCCTATTGTTATTTTATTCAGTTTCTGTCAGACAAGATTGTCAGAGATGAGAGAGCTAGTGTTGACAGTTACATTTTCAGATATTTTTATATTTGTGTCCCTGTATTTTCACATTTTATATTCATTTTACTTTATGCATGCATGTTTCTTCCTCATGAGATTTTTATGCATTTAAAGAAATTGCTGTTCAGTGTGTTATTTATAATGATATGTTCCAGTTTTTTTAAAAAGCAGTAAAAATGTGTTGCTGATCTATAATGAGGACCCATGACACTAGTCATATTTTCAAGATGAAATGAAAATCATTTGATTTTTTAAGCTTTCTATTGGTCTTTGTAATGATCCTTAACTAATCCCACTGCATAGACTTCAGAACAGACTTCTTGATGCCTGTCAGAATGGCATAAAACCTAATAAGAACTGACCTGGTTTTATAAGAAGTTCAAGTGTTTACAATCAAAGTAACCAATATTAGGTATTGCTAATAGAAGATAATTCTGACATCTGGCCAACTCATTAATTCAGATTTGCTAATTATGGGATCCCTTACCATAATTTTATATGATAAATATTTCAAGGACGCTGAAACATTTATCCATAAAAGTATATATCATAGCATCCTAATATGTCTCTTCCTCAAACTATTGAATATAAACATTAGTAAATCACACAGTCATTTCAGCTCAATTATCCTAATTAAGAAAAAACCCTCATAGGTATGCCTTCAGACAACCTGACTTACATAATCGCTCACTGAGTCTCAGTTCCCTAGTGAGTCTACATTCTGTCAAGTTGCCAATGAAAAGTAACTACAGCACTTGTTTACTATGGAGTAGAATGTTCTTGTAAAAGGAATTATTATTATTTTTTGATAGGTTGTACCCCTAGTAATATGGGCTGTAATTACAGTATAACAATCAGAATCTGGAGGATTGGTCATATTAGTCTAGCTATTTATTTAAAATTATTCTGATATCCTAGCAAAACTAACAATTTATAAACGTGACTTACCAATTACCTCCATAAGTTCATAATTGTGTAAGTTTTGCATTTGAATAAAACTAATGGAATTATATGGATAATTCAGTTCACTATCAAAGTCTAAATTTTATATAAACCTATGAAACCATACTATCACATTCATCTCAATTCATATCTCTCATGAAATAAAATAATTAATAACTTAATTACCAATCAATATGAGTCATATTTTCTTACTTGATCCATGTGATCTTCATGTTTGATCTTGCTTTATGGTATAGATATACAACTACAATCAGTGGTTAATAGATGTTGAAAATAAGACACATTCAGATCTATTAATACTATATGGATTCAACCATTAACAGCAGATCATGTATTTGAACCTGTAGTGTGCTTTGCTAAGCCACTGATCTTTCCTGTGTTATCAGCATGGTTTTATTAATGTTTCCAGGGGGATATTCATGCCCTAGTCCTCGTACCTCTTCCTTGTCACACCCCACATCATGGGCTTGAACTTCTGAAAGTTTCCATTGGTTATAAAAATCTTGGCTCACAGGCGTTATTATCACCACCTTACCATCTGCAGTTGTGATCTCGTGCATGAAATGGAAATGGATGGCGCCCTTATTCAAAACCAGCAAAAACTTCAATTTGGAAAAAATAGGGTAACATAATACCTGATATTTTGTTTAAATCAGTCACTATCCATCAAAGTATTTCGAAATTTTTCTTCTTCCTTCACTTAAAACTAATTTAGAATTTGAGGTGGAAAATGATTTAATGGCATTTACCAGGATAGAAAACAGTATAAAACGGCAGGACTTTTATTGATTTATGTATTCATTCATTCATTCATTCGTTTGTTTGTTTATTTATTTATTTATTTAGGTGTGTTACATTTCCATCACAATGCCCTCTTTCCAATCCTCCCAGTCTCATCCTCCCACCCTCTATCCCTTTTCCCTTCTATATTCTACATATCAGTCCCCTCCCTCCACCAGTTCAGCAGTCATATGAGGGTTAAGAGCTTCCTTATGTACTGGGGGCCTCCATGGGAGCACCACGAGGGCAAAGTGTCTCACTAATAAGTAACAAAGTCTATGTTTCTGTTCCTTTTGGTGTGTTGGTTGTAGGATATTAATTCTGTACTATATGGCTAAAATCCAATTACAAGTGAATAGATGCCATGTGCATCTTTCTGAGTCTGGGTTAGCTCACTCAGGATGAACTTTTCTAGTTCCATCCATTTGGCTGCAAATTCCATGATTTCCTTGGTTCTGATAGCTGAGTAGTATTCCATTGTGTAAATGTACCACAGTTTTTGTTTTTTTTTTTCATTCATCTGCTGAGGGACATCTAGGTTGTTTCCAGTTTCTGGCTATTAAAAATAAGGCTACTATGAACATAGATGGGGAAATGTCCTTGTGGTTTGGTAAGGAATCAATTGGATATATACCTAGGATTAGTATGGTTGGGTCTTGAGGTAGAGCTATGAGAATAGCTTATATTCAACTTATATTGGCTAAATCATTTCTTTGATCTTTCCAATTCAGCTACTAAGACAATTATTATTTCTTCGGGATATTGTTTTTTCAAGTAAGAATGACAGTCTTTGGCATTTTGTTTAGAATAAAAATAATTTTTTAGAAACACCTGAAGCACTTTTCAAAAATATCCATTACATTTGAGAATTATTACCAAAGTCTATTGAAATAGGAACTGTAACATGCTTGCCTGTATTGTGCATATGTGAAAATAATCTTGCACCCCATCAGTAGGTTTAATGCTCTTGTAGATTTCAGAGTCATCTGTGCACCAAACAATTAGGCCTTAGGTGGATGGAGTTAATTCTCACTATATGGCCGCTTGTTGTGAGGTTTGTTCTCACATATATCTCATAATGTTTCCTGTTGATTGATCTAATTATATACACATGGTTTTATTGGAGCTTTGTGAGTCTGGAGGTACTCATGTTTGTTTAATGTTGTACAAGCACAATGCAAAACCCTTCAGGCTTACCAGGATTGTTTCCATAATCCTTAATTGAGAAAACTAAGCCTTGAGAATTTCAAAATACTCTGACTAAATCAAACTCCTGGGCCAGTATATTTTCCCAGTAGAATTTTTCTAAAAGAAAGAATCTTCTAGTCTTTTTCACTTTTTAAAAAATTTGTATGAATGCCATTCATGGATACTTGAGGATATATTTATTTCTGAGTATGGATAATAATACTCTTGCTTTATGAGCCTCAATTTTTAATTTGCGAAATGGACAATTTGTGAAAAGAATACATAAAATGAAATCATGCCACAGTAAGCAGTGAGCAGTAGAACAATGGAAGTACTTCAGTGCAAGGAGAATAATCATCCATAAATTACTACATTTTATGTATGAAGACAAATAAGATTCTATTATTTTAATAACTTTAAAATGTTTAATTGAACACTCGAATAGTAGAAATGAATCTGTGAATCTCAGTATATAATTGGCCTTAGAAAATTCTAAAACATGAACCTGCATCCATGATGGGTCATTTATCTTTCCTCTGCTGATGTGGTCAATTTTACTTTACTTTTGCTCTGGTATTACTTGAACTCTCATTCTGACAAACAGATGAGTCTATTTCTATCCACTGTACTGTTTCAGGGTTTTAGATGCCCTTTTGCAAGGCTGCATCAGCTCACAGGAAGCCCAAACAAACCTAAGCTTTAAAGATCATTTAAAATAATTTTAAAAAATCATTTTTATTTTATAAGCAAAATCTTGTAGAATATACAACAGAAAAACAGCAGAGTTCACAGTATCTCATCTTAAACCGTCCCCCGTCTACATACACACGCTCAGTGCAGTAAAGAGGACTCAGTGCATGGCAGTAGCAGAACCAGAGAAAAGAGTGGGTTCAGTGCCTAAAACGGGAAGGAGAAATAAATGAGTGATTTGATTAAATACAGAGAGCTCTGCTGACAATAATTACATCCTTTATTTAGCCTACATAACTTGGCTTCCCAGAACTTGACAGGAGAGTGGAGTTTTCTAATAAACATATAGAACCTAAAGAGGCTCAATTAATTTCCGAAGGAAGGTACATGAGCTTATCTGAAGAGTAAGATCAATGGTTCCTTCAGACTCAGGCATCATCATTTCACTTGGGAAGAAAGTTTTAGAGAGGAAATGAAAGTTAAAGGAGCTTTTGACTATTGAAGGGGTCAAAAACCAAACATGACCTGAGAATATTTAAATGTAACTCTCAGTGGCACAATTCCTATGCTCATTTAAAAACATCTTACTACACAAATATTTTAGGATTGAGCCCTACCTTTTATTTACAATGCCTGCAGAGGTTTATGAAGCCTTATTGTTTGGAACAGCATTAAACAAGTAATCCTCTTAAGAAACTCATTGTTATCTTCATTTCACAGATGTGAAAACTGAGGCAAGGAAGAGAAGAAGGAGCTTGCAGAAGCCAATCCCAGGACTTTTGGTTGCTTTCTTATCTCTAATCACTATTGCCTAATTGAAATATAAATGTTCTAGGTCTGAATGTTATGAAGATGGGGAGCTTTTTTTTTAAATTAAAACAAAACTGCACCATAACAAACCAAATACACCCAGAAACTGGCACTGATTCTCAACATAAAACAAAAAAGTCTCTATTTGAACACATATATTCTATTTCATATTCTAGTTTCTTCATAACCACTTAGAATTTATTGATGCAATAAAATTGAGATTTAAGTTTCAATTACCAGTAGGAATAATATGTACTAAACCATATTTTCATTCTTTTATTTCCTATCATTTTTTAAATTATAGAGAATGATCTTTAATCCCTTTGTTGTTTGCAATTTAATATTTTCTTCATTTTTTAGGTATACTGATGAATTTAGATATCATAGGACTTGTCAATTGAATATTTAGACACAGATCATTTTTGACTAAATGTAGTATTATACCTAAAGAGATATGGTAGACAATTCTGGCTATATCAGATATGTAGGTATTCTCTGGATTTGGATTAACACTAGTGTGTCCAAAACATCAGTTAAGTATGGAAAATGAAAATGTAGCATGCCGCTGTAGTTACTGGGTTTGCTTTCTTATGTGCATAATATGAGCTTGTAATGGAAGTAATGTCATATAGTATTTAACTCTGACATTTAGTGTTTGCCCTGGTAGATGGTCTTCCCTTTACTTAAGTGCCATTACTTTTATGTAGTCCATTTTCATTGCATTTAGTCCCATTTTAGTAATAATGCTTGCATGATTTACCAGGCAAATGCAATCTTTGCCCTGAATGGCACAGTGCAAGAAAAAAATGGAAGCTGTTAAAAGGCTGAATGGCAAAAAAGTATTATTGACCTATGCTGGCGGCCATGTGTTTCAATTATTTTTCAAGAATCCATTTGTCAAATAAGTGAAGCGATGTGGGACGTCAAGTTCAAGCTGGGGTTAGTGCCTTTCTACATCTGATATGATGTATCATCTGTAGCCATTTAATTGAATTACCCAATTTATTTTTCAAGCAACAATGCTCTACCAAGAGCCATGACATTAAACAATTAAATATGAGTTTAAAAGTCTGCATTTTGTGTAGTCCATCATTCCTCTGCAGAAGAAAGTGAGCTCAAGGGCCAGAGGATTTCTGATTCTCATATGGTAAAAGCTGGTTTTCAAGGGGAATACCCCAAACATTCTGTGTGTAAAAATGATTAAAAGAAACACTTCATAATTTTTGTTCATTTTTGTAGAACTCTTATGTAAACGTTGAGGGAGTGACTGAGATTGCTCAATAACTTCTTACAACAGCACTTCTATATGTTAGAGCATTCTGGGCTCATCTTTAGCTAATGCTCAATGGTTTGATCAATAATGTGAATTTATTTTGTATCATGGATTTTATAGATACAAAACTGAAATCATAATGTGCAAAAAAGAAAACTGACTTACCAAAACATCTTGAAGTGAGTTGCACTGTTAGGAACTTACTATGTTTTCAAAATACTGAAATATTTGAGCCACTGTTACTGATTAGGTCTTTGAAACTTTTAAGAAAGCAAGTTAACTGATCATAACTTTTCTCTTTAAAGGTGAGGAGTGGAGGAATAAAGAGAACATCAAAGAAAATCCAAATGCAATGTATTTTGGATTCAGATAATTGTTGTGGGAAATTTAATATTAATTTATTTTTATTGAGTATTAATTTCATTTAAAATATTAAGGCTCCTTATTTTAAGTTGTGTTCTTTTGTTGCTAACTTAGACACACAGTTATGTTTTTGATCTGGGGAGAATAATTACTGTGACTCAGAGAACAGAAGTGACTTATATATTTTTTTTCAATTAACATCCAACAATTAAATTTTAATATGGTCAGGGAATTGTTCAGATCCTTTTGTGAGGGGATACTGCACCTTTAATTATCTGCCCTCTGGTGCCAAGCCTTTTCTTTGAGTGCTTCCATAAAAGCTTATTGCAGCTAGTTATTGAGCAAATTAGTACTTGAGTTTTGGTGAAAAATGTCTTTATTAGTCCTAAAACTGGAGTCACTGTGCATTCCCAGAAGGCGTGATTTTGTTTGATGAATAAATCTAGTAATTATCCTGCTGTTAGGGCTGTACCGCAAATGTCATCAGCAGATAAACAGAGGGAGTAAGCCTTCCGTAAATTCTCTAATTATCTATGTTGGACCACTTATCGCCTGCAGATGATTTATGAGCATATTGATATATCCTTAAGTATGTTCATTTGAGTTCACAGATGCAAATAATTAAGGCACTAGTCACTTACAAAAGAGGCTTCAGGTCAGGGTCATTTCATTATAAAACTTTAGTCTGGTTTGACTCTACAACAATATCTGAGTATCAGCTACTTGACCAAGATATTTTCTAGATTTTTAATTTTCTTTCACTTTCTCTCTTCTGTATATTTTATTATTGGAACCGAAAATTTTCATTACATAAGAACATTTCAAGTTCCCTTTGTCATCTATTTTAATTCATTTAATAAGCATCAGTTTTTGTATTTTAATATGTTTGAACTGCTTGATGAAATGATCACTAAGAAATGTTACAAGACATTTATAGTGACATTTTTAAAAAATCAAGAAATGTTTGAATTCATACAGGTATTGTATTTTTCATTTCAAACTTTTCATTTTTAGTAATTAAAACTTTCTTAAATTTAAGAAAAATATTATTAACAATGCTTTCCTTTTATATTTATTTCACAACTGGTTAAACAATTAGAACAATAAATTCTTATAAAATATTACATTCCTTAACATTTAAAGCTAATTTAACAGCATATTGGAAGAAAAAGAAGGTACTCTGATAATAGAACAACATACTCAAGTACAGTGTCAGAAGATGAGAATACTGAAGTGATATGCACATTGTGTCCATGAAAGTAAAATGCTTAAAGGAAAATATGACAATGAAGGAAGAAAGTAGACATTGTAATATATTCTTTTTCTTTTTTCTTTAATTTATTTATTCACTTTACATCCCAATTTCTTTCTTAAACTACATACAAAAGCAAACAATGAATCAGAAATAAAATTTTATTTTTTGATGTAAATAGAAATTAGTGTAAAATAGAATATCAAAAATATCCTCATCCACTTGATGGCTCAACTTTTTGGAAAGAACAAATACCTGGATACACCCTTATTAAACTATACAATTCTTCTATATAATATAGGAAAAGGAACTCTTAGTTCTCTCAGAGAATTTATTTCATTTTAGGATCCGTGTTTTCCCAAAATTTTTTTAATATTTATTTATTACTTCAGGTTACATCTCCATCACAGTGTCCTCTTTCCATCCCTCCCAGTCCCACCTTTTGATATAAGCATTTAAAGATATATATGCCTATATTCATATTATATATATATCTATATATAATACAAAGCATACCAGTAATCTTATGCATACACATAGTTTATTTGCATACAGAACTATTCTAGTACACATATATATTTGTATACATACATGTGCATGCATATATATACATATGTATGTGTGTTTGTATATATGTATACATA
>CAJQZJ010034249.1:467708-485208 GCA_907164525.1 Lophiomys imhausi
GTATATGTGTACAGAAACATTCTAGTGCACATATATGTATGTGTATATGGGTATAAATATGTATATATATAGATACATATGTGTGTTTTTGCATACTCATATTGTGTATGTGTACAGGAGTATTCCAGTAGTTACAAGTATACACATAGTTTATATGTTTGCAGAAGCATTCCAGTAGTCTCAAGTTAGGAGCAAATTGAAGCTTACTCCCCTGGAGTGAATCCATTCTGCAAAAGTGCTTTGGATCTACTACCTGTCTCTTGTTACACAATGTGAATTCTCAGCAGGATTGCTTCTTGATGAAACCAAGGCACTGAGTCAAGATTAAGTGCCAAGACTCAACTGTTAAACGTGTTGCTCAGCATTTGTAGGTGAATATAAGCTATTCAGCTAAATTTAGTTTCATAAATATTCCGTATTATTTGATGAGTTCTAACTTTCGTTAGTATTTAACAGGTTATACAAAGCATTTATTTCTTCAAGGTACTTCAGTAAAGACAATTCTTTTCTAATAAATATTTCTTTTCCTCACCCCAAGCATATTCTCAAGTCATTCCTACTTCTCATTCCACTTCACAACATGGTCTTTCTAGAACAGAGTCCACTCTCAGGCTCAGTGATTCAATGCATTAAACTTGATATTTTGCTCTTTAATCAAAAATGAAAACAGTTACATACCATGAAGTCTATTCAAAAGAAAAATAAATTCATATTTTATTTCATCTTGTCAGTAAAAGTATCCTGAATGTTAATTCACTTCCAGAAATTATTACAAATATAGAATTACAGAAGTATATCTTATAAAATAGTAATAGTGCACCATTATCAATGGGGGCAAACCTGTCTAAGAATGAGCCTATAGTATAACCAGAATTCACATGTCTAGAAGTCATATGAAAGCAATGATATTTCTATAGCCACTGAATCTTTGAAAGCTACTTGGTAAAATTTATTTGGGGAGGCAGATTTCTCTTAAATGGGGTGAATAAACCCTAAACAATAGTGTGACATTATCAATAAATCTGTATTTTAAATGATTTATATTCATACATAAAATTGTAAAAGTTGATAATTTTACCAGAAGACTTCTTTCACTGACAAAGTTATGTTTAGCACATACAAAACTATTCATGTATAACATCATGATAGATGCTTAGATGTCCATCTTTTTAAGAAAGGTAACTACACAGGCTCATTCCAGATTACAAGAAGGTAGTCTTCTGACTTCATCCTAGTTAGCATTGTGTGCAGACTGCTCTCTCTGTGCAAGCTCCCAAGAAACCTTCTCTCTAGTAAATGCGTTGGTCATTTGACATGTATGAATTAACTCTAAATATTAGCTATATACCCATAAATGCATTAAGAGTTTCTATTTCCAGAGTCTAATTGTAGATTTGTCCAAATAATGTAGAAGTATGATTTTTGCATGTTACAGGTATAAAAAAAATAGGACAATTAATTTATGTTGAGCAAATTTGTTAAATTTAGTAAACATAAGTATTCATACAAAAATTTGCCTTAAGATTTGTACTCATTGTTTCCCAGCTCCCAGCACTTAAATCATTTCATATTGTGTCTTATTAGAAATTTTACCATGAGAAAATGTTAAGGAGAGTGTTGTGTTGAAGTAACACATAATGAAAATAAACTGAAATGTAATATTTGTTTTTTTATGAGTGAAGTTGAATTTATGGAATAGTCTAAGAGTTACTTTTGTATTGGTATGATAAAATAGCATGACCAAAAACAAGTTATGGAAGAAAGTATATTTTGGCTTATGGTTCCATGGAAATAAAAGTCCTTTGTGGTGAGGAAGCATGAGAGCAATTGGAAGACACAGAGGCCAGGAGAGAGTGAGAACTCACGCTCTCAAATGCAAGCGCAAAGGCAGAGAGAGACAGGGAACTAGAAGTGGGGCAAGGCTATACTTTCTTTTCAGGATTGACTACTTGGTACTGGATTACCAATTGATGTGCTCTTCTCTCTGGAAGACTGTCCTGCTTTCAGTATTCCTTAGTTGTCTGAAGCAGTCAAAATTAAGGGTTGGGAAATCCTGTCCCAAAGGATATATTTACAATATAACTCCCACTTTAAAGCCCCATGGAACATCTTGAAGATTCGAAAGAAAGATTGTAACACCTGGATGATCCATGAGTTTTCTGAGAGATTGTCTCATTGTAATATCAGAGCCACACCCATAAAGTCTCACCAACATGACTGCCTCAAAATGAGCTGAACATGGACAATAATATGCATGCTAATGTGATAAGTCATTGACAACATATCACGTGGGTACTTGTCATGAATAAAGTAGAAGTGAAGTCTTTTCTGGAACTTTGATAGAATGATGACTGCCATAAGGATGAAAAAGAACAGCACTTAACTATTTTTCCTGTTCCTTTTTCCCAAATGAGTTGTTTTTCAGTAGTCAACTATTCAGAATCATTGATTTTCTTCTTAGCTCTTCTACTATTCTCAAGTATATATAAATTGTTCCTATTAGCATGACTCCACTAAATCCCACAATATCAGATCAAGTATGCCCAGTAGGAAGTAACTGGAGATACAGGACTACCACATGATTTGCCTTTTCTGTAGTTACTTTGTATAATATATATTATAAGTAATCATAGAATCATGACATCAAAGGCAGAATATTGTCCTGGTCCTATCTGGTTTCATTCTCTTCCACTGAATAACTGTTTTTTTTCCTTTTTATGTTCATGACAGTTCTATAAATCCTAAATAAAGAGTTTTGTATGAATGCTTGTTTCTCTTAAAATCATTGCTTCATAATTTATATTGGATAATTTAAAAATAAACAAATGAACACTAAAATCAAAGAAAAACTCCATTTAATTCTAAAACCACTGGAACCAACACATGTCACATATCATCTGTGATTGGGGCTTAAATTTCCCTCTATTCTTATTAAAATTATATATTGTGATTATCTATATGTTGAACTTGTGGGTAAGATGCAACAGGAACATCCCATAATTCACACTTTCTCCAGTTATAATACATCGTTTCTTGTTTTATTTTTTTAATAGTTTATTTGTAGAGGAGAGGAGATTAACTTCAACTTCCTAATCCAGGAATATCAGATGAAAAGGTATTCAAAATACAGAATATAGTTAAAAATGGGAGCTCTATTTCCTTTCTTTTTGGATTGTAGATTTTTCAATATTGAACAACAGAAGAGCCCTGAATACATTTTAAAGATTGTCAGTGTCGGTAATCTTAGGGATTTATCTTGAAAAAATAGATGTTTAGCATCTTATGGAAAATCATCAATGAATCATATGTGAATGGGTTGGTCAGTGAGATGGCCTGAACCCTCTCAACTCAGAGCCATGGATTATGTGCATTACACATAGTATTATATGTGTTACACAGTGCTTTCAGCTAAGTAGACAAAACAAGGCCATACACGGAGATTATATTTCTATGTACCTTCTTGTGATCTACACAAATTCAAAAAGGGTCTACAAAAATTACAGCTAAATTTTTAAGCCTTTGATGTATTAATGTACAATTAAATAAAATATGTAAGAAATATGTATGATCTGTCCTAGAAAGCACAGTAACATGGCACAACATTTGAAGGATACTTGGATGTACAAAGATAATATTTAGACATTATAGGCATGTCTTATCACTCCATCTTGCTTTAAAAGTATTTTATTCTTTGGTCACGAAGTTTCCACAAGCCTCAGTTTTTTTTAGGAGAATTGAATAATAAAACAAGATGTGTTTTCATCATTTGTAACTGTATAGAAAATTATATATAGTGGTAGAATGGAATAGAGATTTCAAAAATAATCCTATGCCTATACAGTTAACTAATCTTCAGCTAACCTTCCAAGGATCTTGTTGGAAAAAAAAAACAGATATCTATATGAAAAAGATAAGACTGGCTATTTATATGTCACAAGAATAAATTTTGAAAACACTTGGCATTTAAATCTAAAGTTAATCTCATGTTTTCAGGATAAAGCACACAAGTGAAAACACTTCCTTAAGTAAACTTTTATTTTAATCAGCATGGCACTGAAAGTACAGGCAATAGAAGAAGCAGAAATGGACAGGTTAGTCTACATCAAACTAAAGAGTTTCACATAGTAGAAGAAATAATAAGAACGTGAAAGGCAAGCTACAGTTTGGTGGGCAACAAGTACAATTTGTCTAGAGAAGGACTAGATTCCAAAAGGCATAGCAATGATAGCAAACAACAAATATGTTCATGTGGGCAGAAGACTCAATCACATATTTCTTCCAAAAAGAAAGATTGAAACAGGCAGCTAATGGCATATTTTTATATTATTTATTTGTTTTATATTAATGTCTCTACCTCTTTCCAATCCACTGACCTGAGGTAGGTGGAAAGAAGGTTAGGAGGGATAGGAAACGTAGAGCTCTCTAGATGCAGCTCCCCAGAGCAACTCTATTCCTTGTAGCCAGGGTTCCAGCAGAACAGTGAAACAGAAAGTACAGGAGCAGACACCAGCAGCATTGTTGGTCGTGGCAACAGCTCTGGCACCCCTACTCAGGAAGTCCCTTCTCTCAGTCTGACCTGAGCCTCAATCAGACACAGTGACTGCAGCAGCAAACTCAAAGTGCACTCAGGAGTACATCTTTCTAGGACCTTCTGGAAGCAAAGTGAAGTGATGTGAAGCAGAGCTAAGCAAAAGCAATCCCTATCTGTTTTTTTGTGGGAGTGTGTCTAACTATATCTGCTAAGAATCTGCACATGGATGTTTTTTAGTTGACAAAAACCAAGCCCCTCATACCAAGAAGTCTCTGGATGACAAAACATTACATGCTCTCTCATCAGGATGATTTCAGATGACAGACATCATGCCCCTCTCACAAGGCTGTTTTTTTAGTGGTATATAAAGCATTTCCTCATCCCACACTTGGGAGCAAAAACCACATTCACAACCAAATTTTTAAAGAAATCATAAGTACTACTACAGGCAACAAGCACATAAAAGGCTCTCAGCATCACCAATCACTAGGGAAGTGCAAGTCAGAAGCACAACCACCTCACAGTTGTGGGGAAACCCTCCCTCAGAAACTTTTGTCAGCATTGCTGACAAGAAATGAGAGAAAATAAAAGGTCATGCAATATCAGTGAAAGGGTTAAATGTTCCAGCCATTATAAAAGTGCATATTGAGATTCCTTTAGTGATTAAAAATACAGCCACCATATTACCCCAAATCCAATCTTCTTAGTTATTTAAAGAGTGGAAAACAGAATACCAGAGATATGATTTCATTCTCAGTCTCATCAAATATCAACCAAAGTAGCCCAGATATATAGCAGTAACCTTATAGTGACCTACAAGTGGAAAAAGATGTAGCTTATTGTTTACTGCTAAAATGAAACCTGACTTCATGAGGCAACATGAGTCTGGAGAATACAATGCAAAGAAAAAGAACTCAAGAAGGTAAACACCAACAAATCAAATAATCCAATCAAAAATGGGGTACAGAGCTAAATCAAAGAGAAATCATAAAATCTAAGAGGCACTGTAAGAAATGCTCAACATCATTGGTCATCAGAGAAATACAACTGAAAACAACTGAGATTCCTTCAGAATGGCTAAGATCAAAAACTCAAAAGATGACACATGCTGATGAGGATGTGTAGAAAGAGGAACACTCCTCCATTGCTGGTGGGCATGCAAACTTGTACAACCACTTTGGAAATTAATCTGGAGATAACTTAGAAATTTGAGAATAGTTCTACCTCGAGATCCAGACATTCCTCATCTGGGCATAAAACCAAAAGATACTCGATGAAACCATAAGGACATTGCCACAACAATGTTCATAGCAGCTTTATTCATAATAGCCAGAAACTGGAAGCAACCCAGATGTCTTTCAACCAAAGAATGGATAAAATACAGTGGTACATTTGCACAATGGAATACTACTCAGCTATCAGGAACAAGGAAATCATGCAATTTGCAAACAAATGGATGAATGTAGAAAAGCTCATCCTAAGTGAGCAAACTCAGGCCTGGAAAGATATACATGCTATAAACTCTCTTATAAGTGGATATTAACCATATAGTACAGAACAACAATCCTACAACCCACAGACCCAAACAGACATGAACCTAGTATAACTATCTTATGAAAAACATGGACCCTTGTTTGAGGAAGGCTTTACACATTGGTTCTCAGAGGTTGATTTCAGTGCTCAGTGATCTGATTACTGCTCTTTTTGAGGTACTCTGATTGGTTAATAAAAGTCGCTGATGGCCAATTAACTGGGCAGAAAGAGTATAGGAAGTTGGGAATTCCTGGAATGAAGAAAGGTACCCTGATTTTTACACAGAGAAATCTTTCTTTTCCACCAGGAGACATGGAAGCAGACAGATGTGTGTGAAAGCTCTGGAAGGTACAGCAAGTCACATAGCTTGTTAGGAGTAGGAGGTCTGGGATTAATTTAGGTGAGCTAGTTGAGAGTCTGCCCAGCTAAGGGCTAAGAGTTGAAACATTAAAAGGTCTTGGTGTATTTAATTATTGGGAAAAGGCAGCTGTGGGTTTCAGGCCACCAGCTAAGGCAATCCAGGCTGACCAGAATACTGCCAGCCATTCTGCTGGCCTAATATAACAGTTTACAGTTATTCACAAATATTTTTGTTAACAAAGTTGCAGTTTCAGGCCCTATTGCTTGTTAGTGGAACACCTTACCCTAGCTGGCTGCTATATCAAGCCCCAGTACAAGAAGAATCTCTTAGCTCTCATGTGACTGATGAACTGAGAGGGTTTGATATGTAGGGGCTCCCCTCATCCCATTTGAGGAGAAGGAGAGGATGGAGATGGGGAAGAGGTTAGGGGACTTTGATTGAGTGTAATTTGAAAAAAATAAATTAATTTAAAAAATGGGAAAAGTAATCCACCCACAATATACAAATATTGTATAATTGAATTTATATGAGACATCAAAAAGTCATCATCTCTTTGTCATGGACTGATAGGAATGAAACAATGTGGAATTCAATGACACAAAGTTTCCCTATGTAGAAAAGGAAGTCTTCCAGGGGAATGTTGCAGTGCTTAGGTGATTATTAATATTGTATTTTCACTTTAAATATGCTATTTATATGATCATATGATGTTTGTATTATAATAATAATTAACCAAATAAATGCTACCTTTATCTGAATAACAGTGCCTCAACACAGAGTAACTTGGTTAAGTGTATTGTGAAATCAGTAAATAGCAGATAAAATAGACTTAGGCCAGGACTTCAGTAAAACCCTGAAGTTCAGCCTCTGAGTACAACCTTCTTAGGACATTTAAATAGCTGAACACAAATGGACTGAACATCAAATGTTGCTATTAACTTGCTTAACCAATTTTCCATTCTTATTTCAGCCCTAAACAGGTTTCCTACATCCCACATCAGCAGGCAGTCATTTTAAGAGAGCAACATCCCATTCCCAGAAGGGGGGATGACTTCCCCCCTTTGGTCATTTGATGGGCTATAGATGTTTATTGTTATTAGGCGTATTGGTTACAAGTTGCTGAATAGGTTTTGGAGGTTAGACCCAGGAATTATTCTCTTTTTCTTTTCTCTATCCTTCCTTCCCCCCTATATAGGGGAAAAGACTTTAAAAATGGTGTTGGGGTAGTGTTAAGCATTCTAAATGTTAATTAATTGGTACTGCTTGCTGTCTGTTACTTACATTGACTCTGATTGGTTAAATAAAATGCCAAGGCCTGAGATTGGCAAAGACAGAGAAAGGTGGGACTTCCTGAGATTAGAGCAGGAATCCTGCACTTTAGACAGAGAATTAAAGCATTCCAGCCAGGAGCAGGAAGAAGAAGACACATGCAGTGAGTTAGAGAAAAGTACCTCATTCCACATGGACAGGAACATTGGCCTAGCATGGAGAATGGCAGTCCAAGGGGACGTATGTATATCTGAGGTCATATTTGGGTAATAGAATTAAGAGCTAGCTTAGATGGGCCAAGATTGCTCCATTCAGGCCTAGGCTTGTGAAAATCCATGTGGTGTCTGTGTGCTCATTTATAATGGCTGAAAGATTAACAACTACCAAACCAATTAATGATAATATAAATACAGGTTAAATAGCTTAATTAGCTATATTTTTAACAGAATGGGATATAGACATACTATAAGAATGACAAAGAAAATGGGACAGATTGTTAAATATGCTCTTATGTCTTATATATTGATACAAAATTAAGATTATATTTGGCAAAAAATAAAGCAAATCATTTAGATTGACATAAATTGATAGATGCTGTTCCTATGTCAGAGGCCTTAACTCTCATATAGAGAAACACATTCCAACAAAAAAAATCTCTCATGTGTATTTTGTGGGGTATGTAGTGTAGATGAATGACAGACTTGTTATAATAATTAGTTAGTTTGAAATTTAATTAAAGCAAAACATGCCTATGCAAAAGTAATTTTAAAACTTTTCTATCTGTAGGAAGATCTTTCTTTTGCTTTAGAGTTTTACTAATTCAAATATACTTCATACCTTTGATTTTTGTATGTGTGTTAATAATTGGCCAACATATTTTCTGTTTTGCATGAATAAGTTATAAGTATAACTTTATATAAAATCATGCAATATATGAAAGATCTAACTGGAAATTTATTCAAGTTTGAATTTCTGCAAAAGTAGGAAAGACTTTCCTTTCACTGTGAAATACTAGGACTACTCATGTGCTATTTTCCTTATCTCATAACGCCTGCAAGCCTGCCTGTAAAGAATTGCTTTCTAAGTTAAAACACTGATCCCTGCAGGTGTCTCATTAAATAATGATTAATCTGTGTTCTGTTATTGAAAGTTAATTTATTCAGTGTTTTTTTTTTCCTCCTTGAAAACATGAAGAAATCAGAGCACAGGAAATTGCATTTTTATGAAAGTAGTGAAAGGGAATCTTTACACTTTAAGGAGAGATTTGATGTCTACAAGACTGTATTGAGCTATTTCTGGAGGATCATTTTCATATTTTAAAGGGAAGGGTCAGACAAACAAACAATATAACAGTACAATTCCACCTACTTCTGTCTTGAGAGTGGTTCGTCCTTGGTTGAGATAAACATTTAAAATTATAAAAAAGGGAAATTACTGTGTGGTTTCATAGTAAATATTATCTAGTGTAGGTCAAGGAAAAATACAAAACTCCTCACAGATACTGTGGAATATAAGCATGCAGTAGATGTGGTTCCTTTCTTAGTGTTTAATGAAATGGTGGCTTTCCTTTACATATTTGCCTTGCTCCATTTTATTCTGACATTAATCTCACATTTAGGCTTCTCCTTAATCCAAGCCCTCTAGTAGTTCCTTTAAAAAGGAGGAAGGAAGACAGTGTATTTTTAACCCCAAATCTTTTGTTTCTACCTTCCATCAACTCCTCACTATTGACATACCCTTTACCTATAATGAAGCGTGCATGAAGATACCCAAGATTTACAATGTTCTCTGAATTTTCCTTTTTTATAACCTAATAACAGTTCAGCACACTATTTATCTCTATTCACAGATGATATGGTAGTATACATAAGTGACCTCAAAATTTCCACCAGAGAGCTTACTACAACTGATAAACACTTTAGCAAGTGGCTGGATACAAAATTATTTCAAAAAAACCAGAAGCCATTCTTTATAAAAAAGATAAATGGCTGAGAAAGAAATTAGGAAGACAACACCCTTCACAATAGCCACATATAATACAAAATACCTGGGGGTAACTCTAACCAAGCAAGTTAAAGACCTGTACAACAAGAATTTCAATTCCATGAGGAAAGAAATTAAAGAAGACATCAGAAGCTGGAAAGATCTCCTATGCTACTGGATAGGTAGGATCAACATAATAAAAATGGCCATCCTACCAAAAGCAATTTACAAATTGAATGCAATTCCTATCAAAAGACCAACATAATTCTTTATAAACCTTGAAAGAACAATTCTCAACTTCCTATGGAATAACAAGAAATCTAGAATAGCTAAATCAATCCTGTACAATAAAAAACAAAAAACATCTGGAGTTATCATCATCCCTGATTTCAAGCTGTACTACAAAGCAATAGTCATAAAAACAGCATGTTACTGGTATAGAAACAAACCCATTGATCAATGGAATTGAATTGAAGACCCAGAAAGAACCTACACACCTATGGTCACTTATATTTTGACATAGAAGCCAAAACCGTACAATGGATAAAGGACCTCTTCAACAAATGGTTCTGGTCTAGCTGGATGTCAACATGTAAAATAATTCAAATAGACCTATACTTATCACCTTGCACAAAACTTAAGTCAAAGTGGATCAAAGACCTTAACATAAAGCCTGACCCACTTTAATTTAATAGAAGAGAAAGTGGGGAAAAGCCCTGAACTCATCACCACTCGTGACAACTTTCTTAATAGAACACCAACAGCTCAGGCTCTAAGACCAACAATTGATAAATGAGATTTCATGAAACTGAAAATCTTCTGTAAGGCAAAGGAAACTGTCATTTGAACAAAACGGCAGCTCCACATCTGACAGAGGGCTAATATCTAAAATTTATAAGGGACTTAAGAAATATAACGTGCTTCTAAAAAATCAGAAGACATTGGCAATCACCATAGCATGTTTCTACATATCACATGACATTGGCAATAACTACGACATGCTTCTAAAGATAATATGACATTGGTAATCCCCATAGCATGTTCCTACATATCACATGACATTGGCAATAACTACAACATGCTTCTAAAGATAATATGACATTGGTAATCACCATAGAATGTTTCTGTGTATCATAGATATGTTTCATAGAATGTTGCAGATCAGGTGACATTGATGATCACTACAGCATGCTTCTGTATATCAGATGACATTAGTGATCACTAAAATATACTTCTACAGATCAGAAGATACTGGCAATCATCATAGCTTCACCATGCTAGATGACATTGATAATCATCATAGCATACTTATAGAGATCAGACTTGCACCAAGGGCATTCTTTCATGTGTTTATTAATACATATTATTAATAGTGTTTATTAATTTTTCATAGAAATTTTTGGATGATATTGAAAATATGTACTTTGAAAAGTTCATATGTTGGATAAGATATTTCTGTAACTCTAGTATCATAGCAATACTTGCCTTTGTTTCTCTGAAAAAGAAATAGCACATCTTAATCACTGTTTAAATATATCCTTAATGTTTGGATAAGTCTACATTACATTAAAGTTGCTCAATGAAAATTATTGAATGAGGTAATGAAAATGAAGAAACACAATATTTAGGCCATACGTGTAAGATATAGCTTAATGTAAAAGTATAATTAGAAATTCTAGAAATAAGGTGCAGTAGCATCAATGAATCATAAGTGAAGATAACTAGTACAGATTGGATTCTGAGATCTTTGTTTCTCTCTTTTATTACTAAACACATGTATTTTGTAGAAAGTGATATACACAAAATGATAAAGAAAATGCTTTTGTTTAAAACTTTGTCTTATATAAATCAGTTTCTGCAAATCCAAGATGATGAAGACAATTAGTAGTGACTAGATATGGGACAAAATCAAGGAACATAATAAAGATGGTGCCAAGTAGGAAGTATCCATGATGCTGCTATGTTCTGAATGATCAAGGGAGTATTTTTGAGATAAGGGGATGTATGACCAGCACTAAATTGAACTAACCTCTTGGAGCAGCTTAACATAAAATATCCTACAACAGAATAGAATAACATATAATTGATTAGTGAACCTATCAATGGAAGACTGGTTGATATAAAGGAGTATAATAGTCATATATCATTAATTGGCCCTTTATACTCTAGGCATTTTCTCAATACTAACTGCTTTCATTTCAATACTGTATGAGAGATACATTTTCACAATTTCATATAACAAGTATATAATCTTGGCCTTATAGATATTAAGAAATATTATCCAGAGTTGAAAAGCATGGATGAAATAGTTCAGTCTAAGCATACTTATCCTAATCTCCATATTCTCAATTAACATTTTCATATCAGTCTTGTTTTAGACTAGTAAAGTAGTATGTCTACATTTACTTTCAGTTATTTTCATGGTCTTAATACAGTTTTAATGATACAACCCATGTTGATCTACATTATATTGTATTAAGGACTAAGTACACCCTCAACAAAGACCATGCATAGGAGCACCATTCCTTTCCTGCTCTGAATTAATTCTCAGACATCTTCATTTGAATTGCTTTATTTTACAAATACACTATAATACAGAATTGTACAGTTCTTCAAAGCTAATATTTTAATTGCTTTTTAAACCACTTTGCAGGATTTTTCTCCTTAATTCTATTTAATGAATGTTTATAATTTTAAAAATCTAGAAAGTTAAAAAATTGCATTTTTATTTATGCAATCAGTTTGTATATTTAATTTCATTATAACAAAGTTTCTTTAGGACTAATTATACTCTGTGTGTGTGTGTGTGTGTGTGTGTGTGTGTGTGTGTGTGTGTGTGTGTTTAGAGTTAATAAGCTTAGATACTAGAGGGGAAAACAATGAAAAGATTATACCACAGATAATTAATAAAAATCAATTAGGTTTGTTAATGAGTACTCTTTCAGTACCCAAGGTGGCAGAAACCAGCTGGGGGAAGGAAATCGGGATCTTGAAAGAGGACGTTTAGAGTATATGAGTCCTGCTGAGAATTTGAGAGGAAATAACTGTAAGGAGCACTCCTTGGGTTAAAACTGAGTAAATTTTCTCTTGAGACGACAATTCCTCTGGCTAATAAATCTAGTAAAAAAGTGATTCACCTTTAGTGTTTGCCATAAAGCATTCTCTGAAGCCTTAAGTGCGTTGCTCACTGCCCTGTATTAAAAACAAACTCATAGTTGTAAATGTCAATGACTAAGAATATGAGAGTCTGTCATCTCTTTTATGTTAGTAGGAAAGCTGGAAGGACCCATTACCTCTTCTATGACTTTTTACATTATGCTTGTATGAATGGCAAAAGTCAAACATGAGCTGACAGGGAAATACAAAAATACAAAAATCTTCTGTCCTTGGACAGAAGAAGCAGAAAATTTTCAATAATAGTAATGAATTTCATAGAAAGTTTTCAGAGTATCTCATTCTTTTCATTGTTAATTATGATGGAAGTAATATTAATTCCTCTCTATATAATTAACAATCATTCGTGGAAATAGTATAAAAGAGTTTATCAACATAGGAATAAATTAAATAAATTCAGCATGTCATGGGTTGATCATTTCAAGCTGTTTATTTCCATTTTGCTTTGGTTTCTTTTAATAATCCAGGACTAAAAATAGAAAGTCTAGCATCCATATAAAATTTATTGTTTTTACTCAAGTTTTTACTAACTGACACGTATCTATATCTATATAATTTCTAAACACTCTCTCCTTAGAAAAAATGCATTTTTCTAAAGGCATTTTTCAATTGATAACACTCTAATAAATATTTCATATTCCTAAGGTATTGTGACAAGCAAGTCACATAATATTTCTCTTAAAAATGTACCAGTAGCTCATTTTGGTTATCATACTAGAGACCTGAGGGTTTTGTTAATCTACTCAACAACTTAACTTTCAGAGATATGCCTGACACTAAGGATGAGGAATCAGCTCATTAAGCAATTTTAGACAATCTCAAGTCAAAGTCAAATAAACAATATTTTTCCTTAATACACACACTCATAACTTAAATGCATGTATGCCCACTGATCTAAATCAGGGTCTGCACTGCACTCATTTATATAAGTTAGATTATAATTTCCTATTTAAGACTCAATGAGGCCTTTCCCATTTTCCTTTAGTATATTTTTGATTTCCTATGATGCATCAGACCTACACTCAGCTTTATGGATTTACATTTCCTTTAATGGATGGAATTTCAGGTGTTCTACACTTTTCTTCAAGAGAGGAAAAAAATGAAGAATGCATCTTATATACTTCAGGAATCCAGAGATATTCATACTTACAAATGATAAAGTGATTTATGAATAGGTAGTTTTTAGAGACATGTGTTTCTAAATTTGACCTGTTCCATTTAACCTTTGTTATTAAAAAATAAGTCAGATACGATTTTTCATATTCTTTAACTAGCTATGTGAAATTTTCATCAATAAGAATAACACAACTTTTTCTGGAAGGTGTCTATTAGTTTTGGAAGTAGTGTGAACCCCAATTGACAAACTGAACTGACTAGATCTATGAGATGAGGGGCTTCTGATCTCCACACAGATACATTTCCATTTGTGCATGAAAATACATGCACCAACACAAACTGGTACAGCTCAAGCACACATATTTGTATGCATAAGCACATATGCACACACACACACACACACACACACACACACACACACACACACACATGAAGACCAAAAGATTGAGCTATACCTTGCAACCTGGTTTACAGATTCTGCAATCTTGTAGCAGCTATCTCCTGTAAACTCTTTTTTTAAATGTTTATTTATTACTTCAAGTTACATCTCCATCACAGTCCCCTCTCTTCACCCCTCCCATTCCCACCCTCCCACCCTCCCTCTCCCACCTATTTTACTCCTCCTGAGTGGGATTCCTCTACATATTGGTTCCCCTCAGTTCAGTAGTCATATGAGGGCTAAGAGCGTCTTCTTGCACTGGGGTCTTACATGGCAGCTCCACTAGGGCAAAGTGTCCCACTACAGGTAACACAGTCTATGTTCATGTTTGTTTTGGTGTGTTGGTTGTAGGATATTTATGCTGTACTTAAAATCCAATTATAAGTGAATAGACACAATGTGCATCTTTCTGAGTCTGGGTTAGCTCACTCAGGATGAACTTTTCTAGTTCCATCCATTTGGCTACAAATTGCATGATTTCCTTGTTTCTGATAGCTGAGTAGTATTCCATTGTGTAAATGTACCACCGTTTCTTTTTTGTTCAATTCATTCTTTGGTTCAGGAACATCTGGATTGTGTACAGTTTCTACCTATTACAAATAAAGCTGCTATGAACATAGATGAGAAGAGGTCCTTGTGGTTTGGTGAGGAATCGTTTGGATATATATCAAGAAGTGGTATGGCTAGGTCTTGAGGTAAGCCTATTCTGAGTTTTCTAAGATATCACCAGACTGATTTCCATAGTGGTTGTACTAGTTTGCTGCACTCCCACCAGCAATGGAGGAGTGTTCCACTTTCTCCAAAGTTTCACCAGCATGTGCTGTCAATTGAGTTTTTGATCTTAATCATTCTGACTCTTAAGCAAACTAATTTGCATGCTCACACTCAAATCATTGAGGATCGTTATAGCACGTATTTTTCTCCCATGAGTCATTAGAGCTACGTGACAATTTAAATGTATTCTGTGTTTCTATGAACAGGACAGTGGTAAGTAAACTATTGGTTTGAGATGTAGCTCAGCAGTGGAGGATCGGTCTAGCAAGTGTAGAGTCAACATTTAATCACAAAAAGTGCATACATATGTGTGTAAAGAAAAAACTCTCGAGAGATTTAGAAATTATAGAGTTTGGTGTATTTTGATTATTGGCTTTAAAAGAATTAAGTGAATAGGAAGAGATACAAGAAAGTCATTAATGCTAGACTGAATGACTTGCATACTTCACTAAATCTTTGACATTCTAATTAACAGTAATGATGTTTTTTAATATTGCCTCGGCTGAAAAACTGGAAAAATTGTGTAAGAAAAAAAAACAACATCAAGGTAGAGAGAAAATGTCTGAGAAAGTGTTTATAGGATAAATTCAGAGTACTTGTAGAAGGAAGATTAGAATAAGACAGAATGTGGAAGGTGAAGAGTAAGGGTTGAGAAAGAAAGCGTAATTATGAGGCTCTGGACTTTTAATCATTACTGGAAAAAGAGAAATCCCAATGAAGAGAGATTAGTTAATTTAAATTCAGAGTATAGAAACAAACAAAGCTTTGGATAACAGGACAACATCATAAAGCAAATGGATATGGGGTATTATATTATGCTAGTAGTAGACATGTTAGAAATGATTGAGTATGTATAATTGCATTAAATTAATTCCATGTCAAAAATTTAAAATAGTTGTGAATATAATTTTGATAATTATAATAAAAGAAAAAAAACATGTTTCAAGTATATTGGAATCTTGGAATTCTAAGTATTATTTTTCTCATTTTCCATAACAGGTATGTAAAAACAAACAGTGAAAAAAAGGAGGTCATAAATTTGAAAAAGGGCAAGCTGTAGTATATGGATGGATTTGGAGAGAGGAATAGGAAGGAAGAAATGATGTAATTATGTTATAATGAATTAATAATATAATTAATATAACATAATTAAGTATAATCATATAATATAGATTATAATTATAACCCATATGAATATAATATAATTACTATATTCCAAAAGAAAGAAACAATGGCTACTCTCTTATTGCTATACCCATAGATTAGTTCATCTATCAACCCTCTTCAAAGAAGCTTCTTCTTGAAGTAGATGCAGTTATCACAGAAGCTTACAAACTGTTTAATTTGTGGAGAATAAGAGATTGTGGCTTGTTATCCTTAAATTGTGCCTGTCACCACATAATTCTCCATGAACCTTAGGTATCATTGGAGAAAACCTGGAGAAAATGTAAGCACTGGGGGTGAGGGAAGACTGGAAGACTTCAATGAAACAATGTCTTCTAGACACAACAGGCAACTTGCACAGACACACAGTGATTGTGACAGCTTGCACAGAATCTGTGCAGACTCAAGCCAAAAAATCTGCAACATGGAGAGATAGAGGTGGCATAGATTCCTAGCTTTAGCTAAGGAGATATTGGCAATTAATAGCTTCTAGGACAGGAAAAGTCAGTTTTCCTTAAAGGCTTGGCTCCTGGTAAGTTAGTCATCCTACAGAGCAGGTCTCATACCCAAGAGCATTTGTAGCAAATATTGGACTCAAGTTTTTTTTTTTTTAAGTAATAGAAAACAAATTTTGTCTAGTAGGAAGGTGTGAGGGTTAAGAGTAGTTGCATGTTAAGAGAATATGATCAATATATATATATATATATGAAATTCTCAAAGAATTAATATATTATTATTTTTATTAAATTTTCATTTTATTTATAGTTTATTTTGAAATAAGTATAACTTTATTAGATGTATCTGTAGTCTTAGCACTCAGAAAGCTGAGGTAGGACAGAGCATTCAAGGCAAGTCTGTATTACATAACAAAATCCTGTTTCAAAATAAGAAAAAGAGTCTAACAGATAATATCATTAACTTAGAGAAATGAGAAGTACTGTGGTTTTTGTAACACCCTAAAGTAAATGAACTCCACTAAACAGTGGTTTTGCGGATACTCTTCTTACTTGTATTGAGCATATGTTGTTCACTTTAATTTTAAAGGCAGATTTTATATAATGTGTCTGTAAGTATAGACAGTTTCATTATAATATACAATTAGTAAAGAATGTGTAAACATAAAACTATCCCAGTCACATACCAGTGGGCATATTTA